>WBMY01002684.1:226628-275190 GCA_013397315.1 Donacobius atricapilla
AATGGCTAAAGAAAAAAAAAATACTGTACTGTAAAGCAGGCTGCAAAAGTGATAAGACACTTAATTCATTTTATCAGCCTGTGGACAAGGTGCAGGGGTGTGAAGGGCCAGGCACGTACTCTGATCTGAGATTTAAATAACTAAGACATGAAGGGAACACTGGACACCATAAAAAACAAACAAACAAACAAACAGACAAAAACCAAGCCAAAACAAAACAAAAAAAAACAACCACCTTTAACAGAGAGGTGGGAAAGGGCAAACCCGCCCTTGTACTTTTCAGTAATTCCACCACTTTAAGGCACAGCCCCGCTTGCCTTTCCGCCCCGCCCCAAAGGGACACCCCGCGGGACACCGCCCACTGCGGCGGGCTCCCCTCGGCGGGCAGGGGCTGCACGGCAGCCNCGGCTGCCGCCGGGCACCGCTCCCGCGGCATCAGCGCTGCGTCCCCAACATTCCCAGGCGCATCGGTGGGCGAGATCCTGGGAGGGGACACAAGCAGGCCAGCTGACCCAAACCGACCAAAGGGTTATTCCATGCCACATGACGTCAGCTCAGACATAAAACACGAGGAAAGGATGAGGAGGAAGGGGAGGGAAGGCATTCGTTATTTACAGCGTTTGCCTTCCGGAGCGAACGATGTGCGTGCGTGCGGAAGCACTGCTTCCCGCGGGGAAGTAGGGAGTAACCTTTTCTCTTTTAGATCGTTTACTTTAATCAACTGCCTAATCCCAACCTAGGAGTGGCCATTTCCCATGTTATTTTCCCTCCTGTTGGAGCCGGGAAGCGGGACCCACAGCGCAGCCCCCGCACACCCGCCCCGGGCGCGGCGAGCTCCGCACGCCCGGCCTGGCCCCGCCCCNAGTTCGCCAAGCGCCAGAGCAGGCTGGTTCTCTGGGACATCAATAAGGTAATGGCACGCTCGTGTGCCCCCTCCGTGACCTTCCGAGCGCACGGGGGATTTAGGGGCGTAAGAAGGGCAGCGCCACATTGCACCCCCATCGCCTCCTTCCAGCCCGCTCCCGGCGGCTCCCGCTCGGCCCCTGTGGCCGGGATGCTGAGCGCCAGCAGAGGCTCTGCCCCACTCGCAGCAGAGGATGCGGGGCTCGCTCTGGGGCCACGGGCACGCGGTGCTGCTCGGGAGGGAGCGGGCAGCAGCCGCCAGAGCACCTGCCAGAGGTGCTCGGGGAGCTGCTGGTGGAGCCGCTGCCCGGGCTGGCAGAGAAAGCCCGCTGAGACCAGAAGGTGTTTGCAGAGAGGAGCAGGTCTGCCTTCACTTGTTCTCTCTGTGGCCTCGGGTGCTTAGTGTACACTGCTGGGAGATGTGTTTTCTCTGCACTCCCATCCGCAGCATCACTGTGCCGGGCTCTGTGTGAGCCCGGCTGCCCTCTGGCAGCTGCACGCGTAGATGGCACCTCTCTAAATGTTTACACTGGCCCAAGCTCTTTATTTCAGATGATTTGACTGGAATGCAAAAAAAGCTGTGGCAAGTGGAGGATGGGCAGATACAAACACACAGCATGGCATTCAGAAGGGATCCAGGCCAAGTGCTGAGTGTAGGTGCAACAGGGTGGGTGTGAGGCTGTGCTTTCTGTTTCTGACACACTGGGTCAGCAAAGGAGTTCATCATGAAGCTGCAAAACAACCCAGCCCACCACAAACAAAAATACACCAAACCCGAGACAAGTTGAGTGAGAGGATGGATAAACAGGGAAGATAGTGTTGAACATTTTCAGTGTCTGTTTGTGGTATCCATTACGCCAAAGATCAAACATTGGAGGGGTGGGAGGAGGCATGGCACCGCTCTCCCAAAATGTACAGGGGTGCAGCAAAGCAGAGAATCGTTCATGTTCACTGGATGGAATGGTGAGATTAAGTTATAAATTTAGTTGTGAGCGACACCTGGCTTTAGTGCTGGGAAGTAGATTGTAAGCGTGGGTGTCAGCAGGAACTGAAATACAGTGCCAAGGGAGGTTGTGAATTCCACAGGATTTAGGAGTGTGCTCCTCCAACCCAACTGCCTTGACCAGGCCTCCTTCTTGGGGCCTCGCAGCATAAAACAGCAGCTGGTGTTTCAGACAGCTGCCCAGTCACCCACACCAGGGACTACTGAGCTGTCCCAGGCTATTTGTGACCTAGAGCTTTTCACTGCACAAGTTCCCCCTGGCATGGCCTTCTGGCACTTGGGAACAGGGATACAACCAAGTCACTTCTGCTCTGGGAGCTTCTGACCTATGTGTATCAAAGGTCATTCTGAAATTAAAATCTTTCTACATTGTGCACTGAGGAGGACAGATCTCTTCTGACACCCAGCATGTAAATACAGAAACACATAGACCCAGCTTTCATATTTCAGGGTGTCAGCCAGGCCTGTGTTTTATGAGCTGTTCACACTCACAGTGCTGCCTGCTGGGCTGTGATGGGCACCGTGTGCCCGCTTTCTGCAGCCTTGCTCTATGTGCCTTACCAAGCAACACTCACTCTTATTGACACCTTTCCTTTCTGGTAGTCACTACACACAGATCCTAAATTTAAGGTTGGAATGCCTGTCCTCACAACAACCCCACCTACAGCTCTTTCCCCGGGTAGCCATGAACTGTTCTGGGGCTGGGCAGTGCTTGCCCAGTCCAGGGACATCTTCAGCCTCTGCTGCTCAGCCATGGTGAGGGGACAGCTGTGCATGGTGTCTCTCTCTTTGCCTCTTCCAGCACGGTGTTGAGGAGACGGCAGCAGAATGCCAGAAACTGGGAGCCACTGTTCAAACCTTCGTGGTGGACTGCAGCAAACGGGAGGAGATCTACAGCGCTGCAGACAAGGTGGGGCAGCAGGGGCACGGCCAAAGGCTTTCCCAGCCATGCCTGGTTTCCAGAGAAGGCAGGAACACTAGGGAAGAGGTGTTGTACACAAATCCTGCAAGCCCTTGGAAGCTCCCCACTCCTCGCTGCTCTCTGGACACAGAGTGCTCTTCCAAGATCACAGCCAGACTCATCCTATCTGGGAGGCTCCAGTGGATCACATCCTGTAGCCACGTTTGCTCTCTAGGGTTCCAGCCTCAGAAGGAACATAGCCAGCACTGGGGACATATGAAACATTTTATTGTACTGGCTGTGGTCCAGCTGCCTCCAAACAGTCTGTACCTCCATGGTCTCAGCTGTGACTACACGGTCCAAACTGTGCACAGTTTGTGGAACACAGTCAATACTGGCATTAATGAAAGGAAAAGAACCAGAGCTAAACCAGATTACATGGCTCTACTACGCAGTTCCTGTCCTGCCACGTCTGGAAATGTGGCATGATCTCCCTCTCCCTCAAAAATGCAACGTTAAGAATTTAATTAGTTATGGCTCATCTTCCCCACCCTTGCGTATCTTTTTTTCCCCCAAGTGACAGACACAATTTTGGGCTTTTTTTCTTCTCTCCAAAAGGTGAAGAAGGATATTGGGGATGTGACCATCCTGGTGAACAATGCTGGTGTCATTACAGCTGCTGACTTTCTCTCGACTCAGGACCACCAGATAGAAAGGATGTTTGAAGTCAACATTCTGGGCCACATGTGGGTAAGAGCCACTATGATCTCCATAGCTACAGGTTTTTGGAAGTGTCATTGAGGAGGCATATTTAGACTAACCATTATTAGCAGTGAATGACCAAATGAACTGTGTAGCCCAGGGGCACCCAGGCAGACTGTGTGCTGGGAAACTGGAATGGCCTCTGGCAGATGTGAGCTGGCTGGTGACAGCCTCATCTGCAGCACACACCGGCCTCCGTCAGAGGTGTTGTGGGGCTGACAGAGTGGGAGGCTTTCAGCAGTACTTGTTTGTGGCAGAGGAAAAGACAAGGCATGGTTGACAACAGGTTTAATGTATGTGCTAGGGTGAGACCCTGCCAGCATTTCTGCTGACACCTGCAACCTAAACGCAGCAAAGGAAAGATGTGAAAACCAGCTCCTGTTTATAGGCAGGTGCTGAAACCTTTGGAGAGCCAGCTGCACCACTGGTCAGAGAGCAGATCTCCCTGTGGCTCTGGGAACCTGAGGTGCTGTGCAGCTCGTAGCTTTAGGGATAGACTTGGCCACCTAGTGAATGACATTGAGGGTCAGTGCTGAGTATGCCTAAGAAAACAATGTTCTTTTCCTCCTTCCTGCCCCCTGCATTTTTGCCTCTCGGTTTAAATGACTTCCAAGACCACGAGAGCTTTTCTGCCAGTCATGATGAACAACAACTACGGGCACATTGTCACGGTGGCTTCGGCAGCAGGTCATTTTGTGACTCCTTTCATGGTGACTTACTGGTAAGTAATTTTGAAATCAGATTGCTTTACTTTTTAAATTTTAATTGCATCTTCTCCTTCAGAAATTACTGAGTGGCTCTGACTGTATCCTGAGCAATGTTTGTATGAAAGAATAGTCATGTGACGTATCTGCTATTGAAAGACTCTCCTGTTTTCTCTCTCCACCAATGCAGATTTTCGCTTAGCAAAAAAGGTATCCTCTTCTCTTCTTCTTAGAATGTAGTTGTTCTGTGATTTGTTGTAGTGTTGTCAAGTAAACCCTTAGTGAGTAGCTTTAGGTCTTTTTACCATTGTCACAGTGACTGTAGAGTATAAAAATAGAGTCATAGAATCATCAGGGTTGTAAGAGAACTTTAAGATCATCCAGTCCAACCATCCATCCAGCACTGCAACTGTAACCCCTAAACCACATCATCCAGTGCCAGATCCAAATGCCTCCTAAACACCTGCAGGATGGTGACTCCCCCACCTGAGGAACCTCTTCCAGTGCCTGATCACCCTGACAGTGAAAAGATTTTTTCTGATATCTCATCTGAATTTCCCCTGTCTCAGCCTAAGGCCATTTCCTCTACTCCTCTTACTGCAGGCATGGCAGAAGAGACTGACCCCACCTCCCTCCAACCTCCTTTTAGCCATGAGGTCCCCCCTGAGCCTACTCTTCTCTTGACTAAACAAACCCAGCTCCCTCAGCCACTCCTCATAAGACACATTTTCTAGACCCTTCAAGAGCCTTGTTTCTCTTCTCTTGGACATGCTGCAGCACCTCAATGTCCTTTTTAAAGTGAGGGGTCTGGAACTGGACACAGCACTCGAGCTGTGGCCTCACCAGTGCCCAGTACAGGGGAACAACCACTTCCCTGTCCTGCTGGCTGATCCAGGCCAGGGTGCCATTGGCCCTCTTGGCACATGGGCACACTCTGGCTCAGGTTCAGCTGCTGTCCGCCAGCACCCCAGGTGTCCCTTTCTGTCCCAAGCCATTCCTCACCCAGCCTGTATCATTGCAAGGCTCAGGGGCAGAACCTGACACTTCACCTTCTTTGAGCCTCCTGCAGTTGTGTCCTCAGCCCACTGATGGAGTCTGTCCGGGTTTCCAGCAGAGCCTTCCATCCCCTGAGCACATCAACACTTCCACCCAGCTCAGTGTCTTCTGCACAATTGCTGAGGGTGCCCTTGATCCCCGTGTACAGATCATCCATAAAGGCATTAAACAGGACGGCCCAAAGCGCCGCCCTGGGGAGCACCACCAGTGACCAGCAGCCAGCTGGGTTTATCTCCATTCTCCACAGCTCTCTGGGCCCAGCCATCCAGCCAGATTCTTACCCATGGGAGAGCCCACCCACCCGGCCTGCAAACAGCCAGTTTTCCTAGGAGGATGCTGTGGCACATGGTGTCAGACACTTTACTGAAGTCTGGATGGACCCTGGATAGACGCATCCACAGCCTTCCCCTTGTTTACNATCTACAGCCTTCCCCTCATCTACTAAGTGGGCAACTTTGTCATGCAAGGAGATCAGGTTAGTCAAGCAGAGCCTTCCTTTCATAAATCCGTGTTGGCTGGGCTTGATCCCCTGGTTGTCCTGCATGTACCTTGTTATGGCACTCAGGATGATCTCTTCCATAACCTTGCCCAGAACCAACGTTAGGCTTACAGGCTTGTAATTCCCTGGATAATCCTTTCAAACCCTCTTGTAGGTGGGTGTTATATTTGCTAATTTCCAGCCTGATGAAACTTGTCCAGTTAAGCAGGACTGCTGATAGGTGATTGAAAGTGGTTTGGCGAGTTCTTTCAACGGTTCCCACATTAATCTGCCATCAGAGATAATAGACTTGTGAGTGTCTAATTGGCACAGCAGGTCACTAACCATCTCCTCCTGGATTATGGGCCCTTCCCTCAGCTCTCTGTCCCTAACTTCCAGCCCTGGGAGCTGAGAATCCTGAGGGACAACTGGACAATATTAAAGACTGAGACAAAGAAGGTATTAAGTTCCTTTGCCTTTTCCTCATCCTCTGTCACTACACTACCTTCTGCATTCAACAATGATGGAGACATTCCTTTAACCTCCTTTTGCTGTACTTATAGAAAACTTTTTTTGTTGTCTCTAAGGCCAAGTTCTAGTTGGGCTTTGGTCCTTCTAATCTGCTCCCTACGTGACCTCGCAACATCTTTATAGTCCTCCCAAGTTATCTGACCCTCCATCTGGAGACAATATATTGTTTTGTTTTTTTTCCCAAAGTACCAGCATGAGTTCTCTGTTTAATGAGGCTGGTCTTTTTCCCTGACCACTTGTCTTTCAACCACATAGGGACAGGCTTCTTTTAAATATTTCACAATTCCTTTTTAAAGCATATCCAGCTTCCCTGGACTCCTTTGCCCTTCAGGACTGACTCTGTCAATCAGTGTCCTAAACAAGGCCAAGGTTTGCCCACTGGAAGTCCAAGGCGGAAGTTCTGGTGCCCCTCTTTACTTCACACACTACTGAAAACTCTGAAATTTTGTGGTCCCTTTGCCCAAGACTGCCACCAACCACCACATCACCCACCAGTCTTCTGTTCACAAACAACAGGTCTACCAGGGCACCTCCTCCAGTAGGCTCTCTTACCAGTTGTGTTAGGAGGTTGTCTTCCAAAGACTCCAGGAACCTCCTAGGCTGCTTCCTCTCTGCTGTGTTGTATTTCCAGCAGACATTTGGCAAAGTTAAAGGGCTGGAAACCATGAGACTTCTGCCAGCTGCTTGTAGAGCACTTCATCTGCCTGTTTGTCCTGGCTGGATATTCTATAACAGCCTCCTACCATGAAGTCCTCCGTGCTGACCTCCCCCCTGACCCTCTGCCATTATGACATCAAATTACTTTTCTACTTGAAACATGTCAGGAAAATCATGGTGCAAGCACAAAAACCTGTTTACACTCCATGTTGCCATCCTGCATCACATCCAGCCTTCTATAAAGGCAGCTCCAGCTGCAGCAGTCCTCCCCTGGGAAGATTCCTTCTTAAAGCAGTCTTTTTCCAGGAATACTCCTTCTTAGAGATTTACTCACTGTCAGCAGTGTGATAATTCTCCAGCCAGGGGTTTTACAGGGATTACAGTACCAGATCCATAGCAATCAGTAAACTGATTCTGTGGTTTTCCTTTCTTTGGAGTTGATTTAAACCTCAGGTCCACGCCTATTTCCATGGCAGGTTGTTCCTCAGTTTTGCTTGCATAATGATCCTCTATTTCAAAAGTCACATAAAACTGTTACAAAATGATCCTGTGTGGTACAATAAACAGTAGAAGGTTAATCTCCATTTCTACTCTGCACATCCTTCTTAATTTTAGAGATTCAGGCTGCATTCCTTCTAGGAATCTTCTCTCATGCAAAAGAATAGAATGTCCATCGATTGATAGGTTTCAGTTGCAATTTTCTAAGAATTCCTGATGTTTGTCTGTCTGTTTGCAACTAAAGTGCCTTTTTTTGAGATACCTGCTATGCAGTACACAGTTACTCCACAAGTTTCAATATCTAATCCACCACTACACTACAGGAAAAGTTAGAATAGTATCTGCCCTATCTCTCAGCGGGATTATATTATTTGGAGGTTTTTGCATCCTAGCCTGTACTGTACATGTATGATTATTTGGGCCATTTGCAGTTGTACAAAGGTGCAAATAGGATTTCTGCCTTCTCATTTGTACTTTTTTCCCTTCTGCAGCTCAAGCAAGTTTGCTGCAGTTGGATTTCATAAAGCCCTGACAGAGGAGCTGTCTGCTCTGGGAAAGGATGGAATTAAAACAACATGCCTTTGTCCCGTTTTTATTAACACTGGATTTGTCAAAAACCCCAGTACAAGGTAACTCTCAATACTCTGCATTCCTGTGCTTCCCTCTTTGCATCAAGGCACTGCATATAATCGCCAGCTTTAGGCCTCTATTCCAACTGGCTGTATAACAACAGTGTGTATCATTGGCTATAGAAAATCTGCAGTGTCCTCCTTTAACCCATGTAATTGTTGCATTTGAATTACCTGAGTTTGTGCCTCCTAGATCAGCTGGTACCACCCCTTTTTACCACTGCAGCTCTTACGTGTTTGCTTTCCTGTGTAGGCTTGGAAAGATTTTGGAGGTTGAAGAAGTCGTAGAGGCTCTGATGGAAGGAATAGTGACCAACCAGAAAATGGTTTTTGTTCCACCGCAGCTAAACATTGCTTTGCTTTCTGAAATGTAAGTACAAAGAAAAATTAAACAATAGGTGTGGAAACAACAATACTACCTGAGTATACAAGGTTCAAACTTGTAACTTCTGAGTCAGCAGAAGTTCCAGCAAGAGCTGAGGATCTGCCGCTTATTACTGTTTGTTTCTCCTGTCAGCACTGAGGCCACAGAGGTTGAGAACGTTCCTTCAAAAGGGCTCTACTGCTGTCTGTTATGTAAAGCACGATTTTTCCTTTCACACAACTTAATTATCCAGTGCAGCTGCTGTGCTGAGGAGGTGTTTTTACCGGAGTTCCAGTTCCAAACCTGGAATTCACATCTAAACAACTAAGTTAACTTCTCAGTTAAATCCTTTAGTATCTCATGAAACACGTGGTAGTTTCTTGTTTGCTAAACCAAACACCAGACAATGGTAAAAATACTTTCCATCTTTTTGCAACTCCAAGAGCTGCTTGTTGAGAGTGCAAGTCTGCAGAAGCATAGGCAAGTTAAAACTGATGCTGTCAAAGCACTCAGAATACAAGGAGAACTTTGCTTTTTTTTGTAATAATTTAGGACAGAGGGATAAAGAGACAAAAGTCTTTAAGAGAAGGAATCTTAAGAGTGGAAACTGCTCCTCAGTTTTAACGTCTCATCCTTCCACAGACCTGCTGCTTTTCAGAGCATGAAATGTAATACACACCTACACCTGTATAATACTGAACCTTCCTGGATCCTGCAGCAGTATTGCATTTCACATAGTGCCCATAGACACCTGGCATTGGAACTGTCCTAAAAGCCTGAGTCTGGACTTCAATTAGTCAGAGATTGATGAGAGCTGTGGAAATAATGCCCAGTTTAATACTTAGTCTCAGTCCATGTGTAAGCATGCATTCTGTCCCAGACCAGCTCTTCCCTCACCTGCAGTGCCACTTTTTCCCATCATTTAAGTCTCTATCCCACTTTTAATTTCATGTTATTGTCTCTTTCAGGGTGCTTCCAGAACGTGCTCTGAACCTTGTGAAGAAGATGACCATTCCAAAGTTTGATGCAGTCATTGGGCAGAGAAGCACCCAGTGAAAAGCAAGAACTCATTCTCATTTCCTAGAGGCACCAGTGAAAACAGAACACGTGCTGACCATGGTTCAGTTGGCTTGATTCAAACAGAGCTCAGGCAGGTGCTTCCAGGCCACCATTCCCAGGCACACTTAAGGGCTAATCCCACACCTGCAGCTGGAACACATCTGCATAACAGGGGGTGTTAGCAAAGCAGTGATGCAGCTCTAGAAGGGCTGCTTTGAATGTACATCCCATCGCCTTTATCTCATTGTGCTGAGGGCAGGCAGGAATTCCCACAAAGCCCATGTTTGGGACAGCACAGCTGCCTAGTTGAGTGCAAAGGGATTGCCTCAGAACATGTTAATCCAGACTCATCCCTGAGCAAAAGCGTCTTGCTAGAAGCAATTTTTAGAGGAGGTGGGTGGCCTGTTTCATCTCACTTAATAATTTTAAATTTTAAGAAATGCACTCTAATGAACACCTAAAGTTTTGTGTGCATTTGTAATGAGCATTATTGAATTAATTATTTGTATTGTTGAAATAATACAGCCTTGTTTGTAATGTAATGCCTAATTACAACATTTATCAATTCCACATTAGCACCATCAACACTCCTTATTACAAATAAATAGATTTTTCTAACCCAAGGTGTCTCTCAGCAATGAAAGTGGTAACCAGGTCCAGGCAAGGACAGTGGAGCAGGTGCTGCAATGCTGAAAGGATCAGCCAGAGTCTGCCAAACACCAGCCCAGGCTGCAGGGATGAGGCAGTCCCCAGGCACTCGGGGAAGCCACATCAGGGTCAGTGAGGTACAGGGTCAGGCAGTGCAGCCCATGCATGGGCCAGGGCTTAAAGGTGGTGCCAGGGCTGGGGGTAGAGGGGAAGGCTCCAGATGAGCCTTCACACAGCTCCTCATCACAAGCCAGGGGCCTGCTCTGATGGCACAGGAGATGAAACCCCTGAAGGTCTTTGGCCTGGGGTCCAAGAGAGCAGCAGCTGCTGACACACGGGTCAAAGACCCCTCCAGAGCACAGAGGATCGATCTGTGCACCCACTTGTGCAACTCCTACCTGCTGCAGGCACTGCTGGCCCACAGCCATTCCTGGCAGGCCTGGACGTGCTGCCACCTCCAGCACAGTTGGAATCCATCCTGAGCCTTTCAGGTTGTTCTGTAAACAGGTTCTTCAGAAAAGGGAGAGCCCTCACCACCCAGCTTCTCCTGCTCTTAGCTGGCAACAGGTAGAAGCACTCTTGACAGCTTACATAACACACAACTGTTTTCCATTTTGCTTAAGGAGCATTCATGTAACAGGACACTTCCCGGCTTCAGCGCTTGTGCTTCACAGTGCAGGATTCCTGCAGCTGAGACAGGAAAGGAAATAGGGGGTTTCAGGACATCAAAAATGTTATAAGCCAGTCAAAGAATACTTAGGCATGGTTTCCATTTAAAAACCAAACGTGAGGGGTTACATAAATCCCTACTTCTTTTGGAGCTGCATATTGCCCTCTTGCCACCATTACAGACCTGTCATTAGTGAGACACTTGAAGCCACGCCTGCATGGCTTTTTGATTATATTCATTTCCACCTATTCTTACCTCGTGAGGAGTCAAAAAACCTAAAAATACAGATGCTTCAAACGTTCAAAAGACCTGTCAGAGCAAGCAGCATACCAGCCAAAATGTTTGTGCTAAGCACTCCCTGCAACATGAGGGCTAAATCAGTACTTAACTGATTTGTAGGTACTTGACAGTTTGCTCTTGCCCTTGTTCTTGCTTGCTGGCAAGCATTCTTAACTTCCCACCCAACTCAGCCTCGCCTAGCATTCACCTTCCACATTCTTCTATTTCATGACTTGAATCCTTGCTTAAAGGAAGCTCACAGTCCAGTGACTCTACAGAAAAAAGCTTATAAAGACCCTGGAGAAAAGTCAACATTGGATGACTTGCCCCTTCTCTTAGACTGGGGAAGGACTGGCTTCAGTACGACACATCAGACAGGATGCTTGGCTTCTCCTGGCACACCATTCCCACTAGCCCTGTGTATCATTCAGATTCTGATGGCAGCCCTAAACTGGAAGTCAAAAATCCATCCAGGGCATGACAGCACTCTTCTGCAGAGTCTGTTTCTTAGCACACTTGCCCCTAAGGAAGGGGAGACTACTGATTCCTGCTTTGCCAGATCTAGTCCAGGGTCTCAGAGCCCAGAGGAATAACTGGGTGAGGCAACTTCTGCAGTACTCTGCGTGTGGCTGTGATTCTGTTCTGTCTTCTATGGCTGCAAATCTTCTGCTTGGCATCAAGAAACATATACAAAAGCAAGGATTTCAGCTTTCATCTCCTGAACACCAGTGACAGAATTGAGTCACCAAGCCTCCCAGGCTCCTCAGTTCTTTTTCTGGCCACAACACTCAAATGAAGCCTAGCCCAAACTCTGGTCACACGTGGGTGACGCAGTTCGTCACACACACACAGACACACTCACACCTTGATCAGAAGGCATGAACTAAGAACTACGTTTATTTAAAAGTCTGACTCTATTATATAGTATTTCTACAAAGGCCAGGGATTGGGGGAGAAGGTTGACACCTCTCCCCATCCCATTGGTCAAGACAACTGTCCATCAGCTGTCCATATCTCTAAGACAAAGAATGAAAACTACTTTGAAATTATGATAAACATTTGCTGGTATTTACAGATCAGAGTGTGAGAAAGAACTTAAAACATGAAACTGTGAAACAGAAGAGAAGGCTGAAAAAATCAGGGCGACACATGGGTGCCCAGCAGGTCTCCACGTGAGCAGGTTTCATGTCATGTACAGCTAAGTCCCAAATTTGGAGAGCAGTACCTCATACCCTGATCTAAGACTCCTTATGAGTCAGGTTAGTGACTCTGGCCCCGTGCTCTGCCTCCTGCTGAGGTGTCTCTTGGAGTCGGTGCTTCCATGCTCTCCCTGCCTCCTCCTCCTTGGCCCCAGCACTGACTGGAGCCCTGTGCCAGGAAAACGACAGCACTGCTGAGCCGTGCAATTGGGGTCTGGCTCAAACACTGATGTGTTAATTAAGCAGAGAACCAAGTTCCAAGAGAAAAGTAGGGAGAGCCTAGCTCAGAATCTCTGTGCTGGAACTGACCAGGTCTCTCACAGACAAGGTGAGCTGCAGCCAAACCTCCAGGACAAAAATAATACTTTTCAAAAACTGTAGTCTTAACTGGACACTATTTTGGTCAGTTAGATGCTTGTGAGCCCATCACACTTTCCCAAGCAGCTCAAAAATATCCTTACATAAAGCCACGAACATGACTGTGATACATCAAGTTTTCTAACTGAAAAACAAAGGAGTAAGGTCAGCAATCCTTTCCAGGAAAGGCCATGCAGTTATATTGATAGAGCTGGAAGAAACACCCAGAAGTACTTTTTTCCTATTTCCTATAAGCATTCCTACTCTGCTTAAGGTTCTGGATACACCATTACATACAAGCGAGTCCAAGTGTGATTTAGACTAAAATAGATTAAAAGAACCCAATTCATGCAATATAATGCCATTTTTCAAAGGACTTATTGAAACTAAGCAGCTGCAGCATAAGATGGAAGGTCTGAGTATGAATAACTAAATAAAAGACATAGTAAGACAAACAGCTAGGCAAGAGCTCACCTGTGGAGCTCCAGAAGTTGAAAGGACTTGTCTCATTCAGCTTTCCCTGGGACCTGGAAGAGGATGGTGGCTGACAAAGCCTGCTGACAATGCACAGAGACGCAATGGAAGGAAGGACCATGAAGAAAACTGCTCAAGGATGTCATGGCACTGAGCAACTCGACAGGCACAAAGCACAAAAATTGAAAAGAATTACAGTACAGACTTAAATGGAACTTAAGATACTTTTGTCAGGAATTGGATGAGTAATTTTATTGCCACTTCCGTCCCTTTTCCACTGGCAGCAAATGACAAACAAGAACACGTTTTGCTGCTTCCTTGTTACACGGGCCTGAGAGAGGGACAGGAAGGCACAGAACACGGCCTAAGAGCCACATTTCTTTATCCACGCCCGGCACGTCCTGTTCAGCTGCAGGGCGAGCACGGTTCTCCGAGGACAGGCTGGAGTGCAGATCGCAGCTCCTCCGCGCCGCTCACCCAGCGCCAGCACAGGGGCACCAGCACAGGGGCACCCGGACAGGGGCACCCGGAGAGGGGCACCAGCACAGGGGCACCCGGAGAGGGGCACCCGGAGAGGGGCACCAGCACAGGGGCACTCGGACAGGGGCCCCGGGAGCTCCGGGCGGGACAACCGGGCGGAGCAGCCGCGGGTGCGGGCGGTGCGGGGGCGGATCCGGCGGCAGCGGACGGGGCAGGCGGCGAGCCCTGAGACGCGCGGCGGGATAAATCAATAACCCGCGTCCCCCAAAAAGAGATTAAAGTTCAGCTCGGTCCTCACAAGAGCTCCGGGAAAACAATGAATCTGTTCCTGGAGCTTCTCCTCTTCCTGGTCACGCTTCTCTACTCCTACCTGGAGGCTTTTGTGAAGCTCTTCGTGCCCGTGAGGAGAAAGTCTCTCAGCGGGGAGCTGGTGCTCATCACGGGCGCTGGCCATGGCGTCGGCAGAGCCACCGCCTTGGAGTTCGCCAAGCGCCAGAGCAGGCTGGTTCTCTGGGACATCAATAAGGTAATGGCACGCTCGTGTGCCCCCTCCGTGACCTTCCGAGCGCACGGGGGATTTAGGGGCGTAAGAAGGGCAGCGCCACATTGCACCCCCATCGCCTCCTTCCAGCCCGCTCCCGGCGGCTCCCGCTCGGCCCCTGTGGCCGGGATGCTGAGCGCCAGCAGAGGCTCTGCCCCACTCGCAGCAGAGGATGCGGGGCTCGCTCTGGGGCCACGGGCACGCGGTGCTGCTCGGGAGGGAGCGGGCAGCAGCCGGCAGAGCACCTGCCAGAGGTGCTCGGGGAGCTGCTGGTGGAGCCGCTGCCCGGGCTGGCAGAGAAAGCCCGCTGAGACCAGAAGGTGTTTGCAGAGGGAGCATGTCTGCCTTCACTTGTTCTCTCTGTGGCCTCGGGTGCTTAGTGTACACTGCTGGGAGATGTGTTTTCTCTGCACTCCCATCAGCAGCATCACTGTGCGGGGCTGTGTGTGAGCCCGGCTGCCCTCTGGCAGCTGCACGTGTAAAGGACCTTGGCAAGTGGAGGATGGGCAGATACAAACACGCAGCATGGCATTCAGAAGGGATCAAGGCCAAATGCTGTGTGTAGGTGCAACAGGGAGAGCGAAAGGCCAGGCTTTCTCTTTCTGACACACTGGGTCAGCAAAGGAGTTAATAGTGTCATCCTGAGGCTGCAAAACAGACCCCAGCACAGGGCGCACTGGGATGGCCTTCTGGCACCTGGGGACAAGAAAACAGCAAAATCACTCCTGCCCTGGCTGAGTGAGCTGATACAGTGACAGAGAGAAGCTTCTGTTCTGTGTGTCAAGTGCAATTCTGTAAGGAAAGTCTCTCTGCACTGTGCGCTGTTCAGGTGGGTTGACCTTGGCTGCATGCCAGGTGCCCGCCAAGCTGCTCTATCCACCCCTCTTCTCAGCTGGACTGGGTAGAGGAAATAACATGGGAAACAACCTGTGGGTTGAGATAAAGCAGTTTGCTAAAGCAAAGCTGAAAGGTTGTGCACACAGAAGCAAAGAAAAAAAAATATTTTATTCTCTACTTCTCATCAGCAAAAGATGACTGCCCATATACTGGGAAGTGCTTGCTCTGGAAGGCAAACATTGTAAATACCGGATGCCCCTCCTCTTCTTCCTCCTTTTCTTGGCTATTATATTTGACTTGTCATCATATGTTATGAAATATCCCTTTGGTCAGTTTTGCTCTGCTTTCCTAATTGTGTCCCCTCCCAGGCTCAACTTGATAGGGCGGGGAATGTTGGGAACACAGCACTGATGCTGTGCCAGCACTGCTCAGTAGCAGCCAAAAAACAGGAGTGTTATCATCCCCTTCCTAGCAACGAGTGCAAAGCACAGCACTGTGCAGATGCTATGGGGAAATGAATTCCAACTCATCCAGACCCAATACAAACTGTGGCTCTTCTCACAGCCAGCATGTGAATATAGAAACACACAGAGCCACTGTCCACACCTCAGGGTGTCAGCCAGGCCTGTGCTGTATGAGCTCTGTTACACTCACAGTGCTGCCTGCTGTGCTGTGATAGGCACCGCGTGCCCTCTGTCTGCTGCTACATGTGCCTTACCAAGCCAAACTCACTCTTGTTGCCACATTCCCAAGGCTAAGAGAATTGGGATTGTTCATCCTGGAAAACCGATGGCCTCAGGCTGACCTAATTGCGACTTTCAAGTATGAGAAGGAGGCTTACATAAAGCTGGAGAGACAGTATTTCCAAGAGCAAGTAGTGACAGGACAGAGGGAAATGGTTTCAAATGAAAAGAGAGGAGGTTTAGATTGGATACTAGGAAGAAATTATTTACTGTGAGGGTGGTAAGCTACTGGAACAGGTTGTCCAGAGAAGTTATAGGTGCCTCATCCCTGGAAATGTTCAAGGACAGATTGACTGGAGCTCTGAGAACTTGGTCTAGTGTCCAGCCCATTGCAAGGAGGTGTTGGAACTCTATAATCGTTAAGGTCCCTTCCAACCCAAACCATTCCATGATTCTGCAATTTCCTTTCTGGTAGTCACTCTAAATAGGTCCAAATTTTCCAGCGGGAATACCTATACTCACAACAACCCCACCTACAGCTCTTTCCCCGGGTAGCCATGAACTGTTCTGGGGCTGGGCAGTGCTTGCCCAGTCCAGGGACATCTTCAGCCTCCGCTGCTCAGCCATGGTGAGGGGACAGCTGTGCATGGTGTCTCTCTCTTTGCCTCTTCCAGCACGGTGTTGAGGAGACGGCAGCAGAATGCCAGAANGTGACAGACACAATTTTGGGCTTTTTTTCTTCTCTCCAAAAGGTGAAGAAGGATATTGGGGATGTGACCATCCTGGTGAACAACGCTGGTGTCATTACAGCTGCTGACTTTCTCTCGACTCAGGACCACCAGATAGAAAGGATGTTTGAAGTCAACATTCTGGGCCACATGTGGGTAAGAGCCACTATGATCTCCATAGCTACAGGTTTTTGGAAGTGTCATTGAGGAGGCATATTTAGACTAACCATTATTAGCAGTGAATGACCAAATGAACTGTGTAGCCCAGGGGCACCCAGGCAGACTGTGTGCTGGGAAACTGGAATGGCCTCTGGCAGATGTGAGCTGGCTGGTGACAGCCTCATCTGCAGCACACACCGGCCTCCGTCAGAGGTGTTGTGGGGCTGACAGAGTGGGAGGCTTTCAGCAGTACTTGTTTGTGGCAGAGGAAAAGAGAAGGCATGGTTGACAAGGGGTTTATTGTATGTGCTGGGGGTGAGACCCTGCCAGCATTTCTGCTGACACCTGCAACCTAAACGCAGCAAAGGAAAGATGTGAAAACCAGCTCCTGTTTATAGGCAGGTGCTGAAACCTTTGGAGAGACAGGTGCACCACTGGTCAGAGAGCGGATCTCCCTGTGGCTCTGGGAATGTGAGGTGCTGTGCAGCTCGTAGCTTTAGGGATAGCCTTGGCTACCTAGTGAATGACATTGAGGGTCAGTGCTGAGTATGCCTAAGAAAACAATGTTCTTTTCCTCCTTCCTGCCCCCTGCATTTTTGCCTCTCGGTTTAAATGACTTCCAAGACCACAAGAGCTTTTCTGCCAGTCATGATGAACAACAACTACGGGCACATTGTCACGGTGGCTTCGGCAGCAGGTCATTTTGTGATTCCTTACATGGTGACTTATTGGTAAGTGATTTTGAAATCAGCTTACTTCATTTTTAGAAAATTTATTTGTGTGTTTCCCATCACAAAGTACTAATTTATTATCTCTTACTGAATCCTTGAGCAATGTTTGTATGAAAGAACAGTCATGTGACATCTATTTTCTTTGGAATTCATTTAAACTTAAGGCCCACACTTATTTCTGTGGCAGTTCATTCCTCAGTATTGCTTGCATAATGTCCTTCTATTTCAAAGCACACCCAATTGGTTTGACATGCTCCTGTGTGGTACAATAAATAGTCGAAGGTTAATCTCCATTTCTCTGCCCATCCTGCTTAATTTCAGACATTCAGGATGCATTCCTTCCAAGAATCTTCTCTCATGGGAAAAATGGGATGGGCATCAATTGGCACACACTAGTTAATGTTTTCTAAGATTTCCTAGTGTTTTCCTGTCTGTTTTGTCTCCCTGTTCACACACTGTCTGCTTTCCACAATTACTCCACAAGTTTCAATATCTAATCCACCACTACACTACAGGAAAAGTTAGAATAGTATCTGCCCTGTCTCTCAGCGGGATTATATTATTTGGAGGTTTTTGCATCCTAGCCTGTACTGTACATGTATGATTATTTGGGCCATTTGCAGTTGTACAAAGGTGCAAATAGGATTTCTGCCTTCTCATTTGTACTTTTTTCCCTTCTGCAGCTCAAGCAAGTTTGCTGCAGTTGGATTTCATAAAGCCCTGACAGAGGAGCTGTCTGCTCTGGGAAAGGATGGAATTAAAACAACATGCCTTTGTCCCGTTTTTATTAACACTGGATTTGTCAAAAACCCCAGTACAAGGTAACTCTCAATACTCTGCATTCCTGTGCTTCCCTCTTTGCATCAAGGCACTGCATATAATCGCCAGCTTTAGGCCTCTATTCCAACTGGCTGTATAACAACAGTGTGTATCATTGGCTATAGAAAATCTGCAGTGTCCTTTAACCCATGTAATTGTTGCATTTGAATTACCTGAGTTTGTGCCTCCTAGATCAGCTGGTACCACTCCTTTTTACTACTGCAGCTCTTATGTGTTTGCTTTCCTGTGTAGGCTTGGAAAGATTTTGGAGATTGAAGAAGTTGTGAAGACTCTGATGGAAGGAATAGTGACCAACCAGAAAATGGTTTTTGTTCCACCAAATCAGAGTGTTGCTTTACTGCTTGAAAGGTAAGTAGGGCAAAAAAGTACATCAACTGTAACGTGCTGAGTGTACCACTCTCAAACTTGTAAACTGATTCAAGATGTTTTATTTTAGAACATATCACAAAGTAGTTAATAATGCAGTGGTTCTTTCCAGTGACAACGGCAGACATCATCCAGAGATTTTTTTGAGCTGTCTCACAGGCCCTTGCATAGAACCACTTGCTGCAGCTGATTGGTGTCAGTGCAGAGCTCCACTGCTCTACAGGCCACCACATTCTCTGAAACAGCAGCTCCAGCATAGTCCCAGAACGCGATGAAGACCTGAGTGTTTCTCCATATCCACACCAAAGATTCAGGCCATGGAGGCTGGAAAATTGCTTTAAAAGGGCTCTGTTGCAAAGAGAGAGCAAATACTTGTGTCTGTGTTCAATGTGAAAACTTTCTGGATTCTGCAGCAATATTGCAGCCTAAATCACGGCTGGTACATACCTGTCCTGGAACTGTCATAAAAAGAGGTGGGTGGGATTGGAGTTAAAACCTGTCAGAGATTGACGAGGGCTACATGTCCTTGGGAAATAACGCCCAGTTTAAGACTCTGTCTCAGCCTTAGTCTCAGTCCATGTGTAAGCATGCATTCTGTCCCAGACCAGCTCTTCCCTCACCTGCAGTGCCACTTTTTCCCATCATTTAAGTTTCTACCCAACTCTTAATTTCATGTCATTGTCTCTTTCAGGGTGTTTCCAGAACGTGCTCTGAACCTTCTGAAGAAGATGTCTGAGGTCAAGTTTGATGCAGTCATTGGGCAGAGAAGCACCCAGTGAAAAGCAAGAACTCATTTCCTAGAGGCACCAGTGAAAATAGAACACATGCTGACCATGGTTCAGCTGGCTTGATTCAAACAGAGCTCAGGCAGGTGCTTCCAGGCCACCATTCCCAGGCACACCTAAGGGCTAATCCCACACCTGCAGCTGGAACACATCTGCATAACAGGGGGTGTTAGCAAAGCAGTGATGCAGCTCTAGAAGGGCTGCTTTGAATGTACATCCCATCGCCTTTATCTCATTGTGCTGAGGGCAGGCAGGAATTCCAACAAAGGTAGGTGGCCTGTTTTCACCTAATTTTATATTTTTACATTATAAAATGCTCTAATGAACACTGAATTTCCCATATTTTTGTAGGAAATACCTGAAATAATACAGGTGTATATACAATATACCTAATTGCTTTGATTATCAATTACACATTAGCACTATCAATTTGCCTTTATATGAATAAATACAGTTCTTTAACACAAAGAACACAGTGTCTCTTGGTAGTGAAAGTCATAATCAGGTCCTAGAGCTGCATTTAAGGTACAGTATCAAGGAATACACCTTTCCCTTTATCATTTCTCACACTGCTCCTCTGCACTTTCCAGACATCTTTAAAACACCTTCTCATGAGAACAGTGCATATTTCTCTACAAATGACTGGGTGCCGCAAGTGCAGCCCACGCAGGCGCCCGGGCGAAGGCCAGAGGAAGGCTGCAGGGGAAGGCTCCAGATGAGCCTTCACACAGCTCCTCATCACAAGCCAGGGGCCTGCTCTGATGGCACAGGAGATGAAACCCCTGAAGGTCTTTGGCCTGGGGTCCAAGAGAGCAGCAGCTGCTGACACACGGGTCAAAGACCCCTCCAGAGCACAGAGGATCGATCTGTGCACCCACTTGTGCAACTCCTACCTGCTGCAGGCACTGCTGGCCCGCAGCCATCCCAGGCAGGCACAGTTGGAATCTGTCCTGTTCCCCTGAGCCTTTCAGGTTGTTCTGTAAACCAAGGTTCATTTTCTTCAGAAAAGGGAGAGCCCTCACCACCCAGCTCCTCCTGCTCTTAGCTGGAAACAGGTTTTGCTGCCATCAGCACAAATAGTTGCTAGATGAGCTGAATGACACAAAAATAGTTTCCTTTTTGCTCATGGAACATTCATGTAACAGGACACTCAGGGCGAGTGAAGCTCAAGTTCGCAGCTTTCGATTTTTTTGCTTCATAGAGAAAGCAAAAAGACAAAAAAGAAATGGTAAGCAAATTTCAGAGAATTTAAGCAATCAAAAAAGTTAAAAGTCAATTAAGGAGTGTTAGATGTGGTTAGTATTTAAAACCAAGGACCTCCAACCTCCAAAATGTTTGAGAGAAGCATGCTTTGAGTCCTGAAAGATAAAGGAATACAATTTGTATGCATTTTCAGTAAGCTATTTTGTAAGTCAGTTTTCCCTGCCTCAGTGGCATCCCCCAAATCTGAGAAGCGTGACTTAGTGACTTCTGTCTACTCTGAAAGAAGTTGTTTTGTCCTGCTTCTATTTCAACTACATATTCAGCTCTTTCTGAGAGGACAGGCCTGCCACAACTGAGAGCTACGTGCTCTTCTCCATGTTGCTTAAGTTTCCAAGTCTTCTGCTTGGCATAAGAACTGGACAAAAACCAAGGACTTAAGCTTTCATCTCCTGAACACCAGTGACAGAATCGAGTCACCAAGCCTCCCAGGCTCCTCAGTTCTCTTTCTGGCCACAACACTCAAATGAAGCCTAGCCCAAACTCTGGTCACACGTGGGTGCCCAGCAGGACTCCATGTGAGCAGGTTTCATGCCATGTACAGCTAAGTCCCAAATTTGGAGAGCAGTACCTCACACCCTGATCTAAGACTCCTTATGAGTCAGGTTAGTGACTCTGGCCCCGTGCTCTGCCTCCTGCTGAGGTGTCTCTTGGAGTCGGTGCTTCCATGCTCTCCCTGCCTCCTCCTCCTTGGCCCCAGCACTGACTGGAGCCCTGTGCCAGGAAAATGACAGCACTGCTGAGCTGTGCAATTGGGGTCTGGCTCAAACACTGATGTGTTAATTAAGCAGAGAACCAAGTTCCAAGAGAAAAGTAGGAAGCTCCTAGTTCTTAATCTTGGTGCTGGAGTCAGCCCAGTCTCCCGCAGACACGATGAGCAACAGCTCAGTTAAAAGCACCGTGACGTTGGCTAGAGGTCTGTGGAGCTCCTTCCTCAGCTCTTCCAGCTGTTCTGCCGAAAGAAGGCACAGGAGAGTGAGGGTCCCACAGGGATTCCATGTGCACTGTGTACTCCCTGAGGGGCTGCAGCCAGCAGGCAGGTGCCTCTGCTGGGACTGCCCTGCCCACTGACAGGGGCTCTGGTCCCCAGAGCAAGAGGCACGAAGGTACTTAAAGAATCTCTGATGGCATGGATTAAAGCACCCCACACCACTGCCACCTGGCCAGTCCCTTCAGCAAAGTCTGAGGGTACTTCTTTGGAGACTGGCTCTGCTGCATTTCTCCAAAGTCCTTGAATCCTACTCAGAATGTCAAGGGAATCATCTCAACCTGTGTTTCTTGGCACAAACCTAGGCCACTTACAAGAGAAAATCAGGGCTGTCCCTCTTAGTGCCACTGTCTGCTAGCACCAAGGCCCCAGCCTCATGCCTGGGACAATGTTTTTTAATGCTTGCAGGTAATACCAGTATGCAGAAAAATACAGACAATTTTTGGCAGCATTTCAGAACATGGATTTCTAAATGCACAGAATCTCCTGAACCCAGCAGTTCAAAAAGGGGGCTTTGTATTGTTTTGTGGGTTTTTTACTACTTCTCCACTGAAATTAAGCATCTGAGATCACTGGTGGTTCACAGTGTTGCAAAACTATCTGCAAAAAAATCTGAGTCAGTTTTCTGGTGCCTTCAACCTCTCAGATTCTTTCATTCTGCACCTAGCATCTGACCATGCACTTTTTCCTTTTCCAAGCAGGTCTCTTGTTTTGTTTGAGCTCATCACCAAGAGGATTGTAGGATTGTAGCTTTACTGCAAAACTTCTACCAGAGTATGAATAAGCTTACATTTATCTAAGAGGCCAGGTGTTTCTAGGATTAAACTTGTTCTTGTGCAAACTGTTGCCTCTCTGTGTTCTCAGCCTTTGAATGTTAACAGCTGGTAGCTCATTTTCTAAAACATCATGATCAAAATGATTTTCAAGAAACATTCTAGTTAAACCAGTGCTGCAACAGGAAGATACACTCAATGCTCAAAAATAATCTGGTGACAACTGTAGCAGTATTTTTATATAAAGGAATTCCAGACACTCATGTTCACCAGTGCCTCCCAGCTTGCTAATCATGAGGTAATCTCTAATGGGAGAAAAACCCAAACCCTGAGCAGGAGCTTGCACTAATCCTTTGATGGCCACATAGCTTTTCCATGATGAGGTGTTGCTGCTTCCCTCTGAAGTGCTGACCTGGAATACAGTATGTAAGGACTTTTTTGAGCTTTACAGAACTGGCACCTGCACTGTAAGAGAGGTGAAAAATTGAAAATTGTGTAATAGCTGGCTTTAGTATTATGCAGATGTGGTGCTCTGCAATTATTTTCATTTCGTGATTTCTGTGTAGTTACACTGGAATTATACTGGCAAAAGACAAGACTCAAGTTTCTCCAGTATGAAAAACAAGAAAGGGGAAAAACCAAGTATTTATGTGTAGCTCAGTTCTCTAAGTCCTTAAAGCATGCATGTACTGTTAACACCAGTTCTGGCTGCACAGCCTAATCATTAATGTTATCTTCCCAGCTGAACATCTGCTCATGTGGCACATTTCCACTTCCACCCTCCTCTCTCTCTTAGACATTAAATTGTACTAAAAACCCTTTTTAACACAAGTACAATTTAAAGGGGATTTTAATTAACTTGTCTGGAAGGAGGCTACATCATGATTTATAGCAAGCAATGTAGTATGGGCCAGAAGAAGCTTTAGATTTTAGATTAGTTAGTTATTTTAGATTAAATTTTAGATTAATTAGTTATTTTCTTAGAAGTACCCTTTTAGGTCACTTAGAGCTATGGTCAGTTCTTGTGAATTTAATGAATACTTTCAGCCAAAAAAAACCCCAAAAACAAACAAACCCAACCAACCAAAATCAATCAGGACACTAATTAACAGAGACACAGTTACAGCTGACAGCTCCTGAGATACTGAGATTTTTCTGTACAGGACTATGGAGACACCTTGGAAAGGAGATTCCTTTTATATGGGTCAGTTGTAATGGACATGACACTAGGAATGAGTGACTGAGAATCATTAAAATACAACATTTTATGAACATAGCTTATACTCACTGTTCACATGTTCATTCTCTAGATAAAGAATTCCTGACTCACAAGGATTTGTGCCTAATCCATACAGTTAATCAGTAAACAATTTAGGGGCAGGAGAGGCTGTAGCTCACTTCATACTCTCTCTCCTCAGGAGCAGGGAACAGATAAAAGGGAAGAAACATGCCAAACAGAGGTGTACTCTCCTTCAGCTGGATGACAAAAGTCCATGTATGCCACAGGCCTATAGATAGGGAAGCAGCAGCACAGATTTTTCAGATAGTTATTTTTCAAGACACAGATTGTTTCAGTTTTGCCCTGTCACACGCTACACATCTGAAGCCTTGGAAGTCATGAAACTTGGGACGCTCCATACACAGTTTATAAACACAGATGTTCCCAAGTGCTTTCAAACATAATATGGATCAGAGGCAGACAAATCCTAAAGCATGATGCTGAGTACTCTAAAGGCCATTTTAGATAATGACTGTGCTGTGCAGTGCTGAGCTAGATGAGCTAAATGACACAAAAAGGCCACTTAGCTCAAAGGCACTAAGAAAATAATGTTTTGCATGTATGTGTAGCCCCATGATTACCTGCTACCTTGGAGCCTGGAAGTGGGTATGGCTGTGTTAGTGGTGTTGTGGAGTAACAAATTTGGGAAAGGGATTGTTCTTCATCCAGTAGCTAATCCAGGATCTCTGGAAGATGTCAAGTGGCATGGTGCAAAGCTATTCTCAGTGCATTACACCTTCTTGGCAAGACACAGCTACCTGGCATTCATTTTCTCTTCAAAAGCTCCTCAAGAAAGGTGTTTATGCCCCTGTGGGTTTTCACTTTGTAGGCATATCTGTCACATGCTGATGTAGCTGAGACTAGCACACAATGCCACAGTCACTCAACACCCAAAGATCTTTTTTACCCAAGGTTATGCCCTGTCTCTGAGCTGCCAGGTCATGATTTGTCCTTTGGACCAAGTGAACTTCCTTTTTTCCCCTCTGAAACAGCTGAAAAAAACAAAACAAAACAAAACCACACACACACAAAAATCCAGCTACTTGAGTTTTCACAGTTGGCTCTATTTTTTTCTTTTGAGAATCGTTACCATCAAAGAATAGCAATACTTCTAAATTTGCTGCCTTTAGAGCAGGAAGACAAACTACTAGAGTCTTACAGGTCTCTACAATTGCTAATCCAAAAAGCTACTACAGTTTTAAACTCAAGGCTTTAAGAGCATCCAGACAAATACTTATTTTACATTTACTAAGAGAACAGAGGTAAAGCATTTACCAGAACACATAGTAGATCACCAGGAATCCAGCCTCAAAGTCTGCCGACATCCAGGAAAAGGTAACCTCTTTCTGTCATCAGGGATTATACCTTGCCCCTCTAAAGCACTGCTTGTGAGGACTTAGCAGATGTATGTATCTGAATGTATGAGAGCAGGAGCAGCACTATGCCAAGCACCGCCATGGCAGTAAAACCAAACAATGGCATCTTTGTGGGTTGAAGGCCTCATCAAACTACGACTGAAGTCAATCAGAGCCTTTTTGGTGGTTTCCAGGGGCATTGGATGAGAGCCATAATACATTACAAGCAGTATCAGTAACTCTCAAAGCCAGAAATAAGAGCACAAAGTTCCTAATTTAAAACAGCAGTCTGCCCACTGATGAATTCTACTTTCTCCCAGGCCTTGCTTCAATCCCCAGCATTTGTCTGAGGAGGCTGGGAGGTAATATTTCCTGCCTTGGCACTTCGTAAGTGTCAGGCTTTCATCTTGAAGAGAACCAATTTGGGGAAGTAAAGCAGCTACCAGGCTGGACATTGTGGATATATGATGTAGACACTCTGGGGGCAATAGGGAATATAAGCGTACACTGTGATAGAAGGGGAGGGGAAATCCACAAAAAACACTGGTCTGTGCAGGTAATTTTGTCCAATTCCAGCCTTGTGGAAACTCCACATGGACAGCAGCATCTCTGTCACATACATTCTGGTTAATACCTTTCAAAACCAAGGATGAGCTTGTGGAGGATTGCTTGAGATTTTTATGTTCAGGAAAAAAAAAAAAAAAAAAAAAAAAAAAAAAAAAAAAACCCACACCAAAAAAACCTCCAGGAAAAAAAGTCATTGTTGAACAGGAATTTTCTGAGATGTATTTATGCAAAACTTAAAATGTGCTGGGTTGATCACGACTAGTGCAGCTTTTAGATAGGCACATCATATAATCAATTCAGTTGTTTGTGACTGAATTTTCACTGCCTCTGACCTCTACAGAATAAATGGCACAGGGGTGTGGAATAACAACCCAAACCCATCAGATATATTTGAGATAATAACAATGATCCCCATATTTTCATGGACAGTGTTCTGTCTCTTTGTCAAACAGGCCACCTCAAATAGAAGTGTTATTTAGTTGCACATTTTGGCCTTTAAAGATTCCTAAATAGACGTGTATCTCCTCCTAAAAACAGTACTCTGTGTGGAACTCCAAGGCTCCAGCCACTCATTCTCAGATAAACATGGATTTATAAAACACCTTCCTGCTTTTCAGCAGAATTGCGTTGGGTTCAGGAAAAAAGGAAATCCTAGAATTATTATGCACATGTGTAGAGGTGAACTTGGCATCCAGTGTGAGTCCAGCTTTCAGCTCTGCAATATGGAACTGGGAAATCTACTGGGCTCTAAATCTGTGGGGCTGGAGGTGACGGGCATTTTCACTTGGCAAGCTGTGCCTGCTTTTGAGCGAGGAAGACTCCATATTCCCCAGGGCATCCACTTCTTTCATTAGGTCTTTCCTTGGTTCTGACAGCCTGCAAAACTTTCCTGGACAATTATTTTCAAGTTCTGAAGTCAAACTTTGACCAAATGGGACCAAGACTTACTCTTATTATTCCACAGGCAGAGAAGGGTAGTACTAACAAAGAAACTGAATCAAACCAGTAAAGTGTGTATTGGGGAAATGTATTCCTGCACTGGAGAGGCTGTATGTATCTCTCTGTATGAGGTATGTATATATAAAAATATACACTTGTAGAGACCAGAGATGGCGGACAAGTGGAGAGGAAGGAACTGGTACAGCCTTTCCCTCTCTGTATTACATCCTTCTTTCTCTGAACTCATGGACAGCAGTTCCTCCAAAATCTGAAGGAGGATCACTCTGATCTGTATTA
This sequence comes from Donacobius atricapilla, assembly GCA_013397315.1. Taxonomy (NCBI): domain Eukaryota; kingdom Metazoa; phylum Chordata; class Aves; order Passeriformes; family Mimidae; genus Donacobius; species Donacobius atricapilla. The sequence goes on from WBMY01002684.1 coordinate 253,409, forward strand.
CAGAATCAAAGAATCACAGAACATGCTGATACGGAAGGGACCCACGAGGATCCTTGAGTCCAGCTCCTGGCTCTGCACAGGACATCCTCAAGAGTCAAACCCTGTGCCTGACAGCATCGTCCAAATGCTTCTTGAGTTCTGTCGGGCTTGGTGCTGTGACCACTTCCCTGGGGAGCCTGTTCCAGTGCCCAACCACCCTCTGGGTGAAAAACATATTCTTGATACCCAACCTAAACCTCCCCTGACACGGCTTCAGGCTGTTTCCTCGGGTTCTGTCACTGCTCAGGAGAGAGAAGAGCCCCGTGCCTGCCCCTCCGCTTCCCCTCACGAGGAAGCTGTAACTGCAAGGGATATCTCCTCAGCCTCCTCTTTTCCAGGCTGAACGGACCAAGCGACCTCAGCCACCCTCACACGGCTTCCCCCGAAGCAGAGGGTAGATTATTCCGGCGGAGATTGCTCTAAACGGGGCGGCCTCATTTTTGCAACGCGGGGAGGGCAGCGTCTCCCGGCGGGAATGCCGGGGGGAGCCCGGGGGAGAGCGGGAAGCGCCGCCGGGCCCCCGNCCGGAGCGAGCGCCGGTGTGCGGGGACGATTCCCGGTGGAATCGGTGCAAATGGTTACCGGGGCTGGGCCGGGCTGTGCTCCGAGAGCGCAGAGGCGGCACCGTGCCCGGGCTCGGCATCGGGGGGCTTGTGCTGCCGAGGCACCCACAGAGAGAGCCCCGGCAGCCGCGCCGTTCGGGAAGGAGATGAATTTTAATCAAAAGCTAACGGAGCCGGGGTTCCACGCGTGTCGAGATGCTCCATGTGGAGATCACAGCAAAAGGCAGTGCGTTAGCCAGCTCACTGTCGGCATCTTGTAAAGGATAACGAGTAGTCGCTTCGCTTACCCCGAAACAAATACTTGTGTTAAAAAAAAAAAACCAATAACCCCCCCCTCCAAAAAACCCACAAAAAAAACCCCCAAAAAATCAACAAAAACAGTATGAAATTGCCCGTCGTACTGGAGAGAGCCTCAGGAGTTTCTAGCTTCTCCTTCGTTCTCAAATAAATAAGAATTTAAGATGTCACAGCTCCCCCAGCTTTTTAAACTGCCTGCTTGGCTTTCCTTCCTCCTTTGGCAGGTTCCGAACCGCTTCCCACCTCTGCTCAAGGCAATTGCTCGCCGGCCTCTGGGAAGTGTATCCGTGTTTCCTCCTTTGCCCAAGTCATTCCTGTATATCCTACACTCGTAAAAGTTACAGAACTCAGGGAAACCTGGCTTGCTGTGATTTCTGTGCTGGTTGCAAAGGCTTCTGCAAGGATAATCAAGAAACAAATCACACTGTGGAGAAGCACCACAACAAGTAAAATAGCTCATCAAGTGTCAAATTAAAACCACAACAGACGTGGCTCGTATGTCATTGCTGGAAATGGAGGTCAGGCTGCAAAAGGTTCAGCCACCTTCAAGCAATGCGGTCTGAGGTTTTTGAGTTAGTTTGGGCTGAGTCCCCTGTAATCTCTGTGCAAACTCTTGTGCTGTGGAAGAAGTGTGACTGCGCTGTTGCATGGTGAGGTTGTGCCTGGAGTTTCTGTGCAGTGTGCTCATGACCTCATTTATTTTATTAATTGTCAGTAGAATGTCAGTAGCCTGGCATCCAGTCTTCTAGTTGGCCATTTATTTGTAAAGGCAAATGTAATCAGTGTGGTCACACAAAGACAGGATCATTGTGTAATGACTGCCAGTAATGCGGTGCAAGGCATCACAAGTGCTAGATGTGCCAGTGCTTTAGTTCTTCCCCAGCAGGTTTCACCAGACGGATTTTGTAATAATCATTTGCTACAATGGTTGTAGCATCTTGGGTTGTGAAGCCTTTTTGTCTTGTATTACCTCTGCCACCTCTTGATTTCAGATTTTGAAGGAGCCTTGCAGCTCTGGGACAAAAACAAGGTGATACTGCTTTATGGTTTGAGCTGTTTGTCTTGTGAACCTCAGCTCTAAGTGAGAGAATGGGATGGTGGTTGGCAGCCAAGGCAGAGAGTCCTGGGCAAAAGGGACTGGTGTGTGCATGGGAAGCGTTGTTTGGCTACAGTTCTAGAATGCTCTGGTGGGTACCATGGCTTGATTTACATGTCCAGGGTAAAGGAAGCTGCTAAATGAAGTAAAAATAATTTTACTGTCTGTTAATACTTCCCAGGAATGGCTGGACTAAATGCTGCTGTGAAGACTATTAAACTATTGTTATTTTTAATATGGTCTGTCAGATGAGACAATAGTGCCTTTCCTTGGTAAGGGACTGTTCTGTGTTCTTGTGAATGTAGTAGACTAGTTAAATTTTTGTATCTATCCATCAGCACTTCAGTATGCTCCCCCTGCACTGTTTTGCAGTGGTTTTTATTTTGTCCTCCCAAGTTAATGTTGCAAAAATAAACCACGCCTTCGTTACCCTGTATCTGCAAAGCAGTGCCCTGCTTTGCTGTTTTGTGACTTCTGAGGGATTTGCTGGTTGTTCTGAAATAAAAGCAAATGAAGCATAAATAACGCGTGGCAAAAGAGGTTTTTGTTTGTTTTTTATGATGCAAAATTGTACAAAATTGTCAACCTGTCATCCTGTAAATCCCGGGAGACAGGTGGCCTTTCTGGTGTTTCACGGAAACTGGGATTAAACCTCAGGAGAACTTCACAGAGCATTGAATCAAAGGGAACTGGGAGGAAGCTGTCTCAAAACAGCGTGAAGGGACTGCCAGGAAGAATTATTTCCAAAATGAAATTTTATCTGCTTTTCATGCTCTACAAAACACCTTTTCTGTTTCATTTTTCCAAGGAAGAGCAGTCCTCATTCACGGCTTGTGTGTCTGCAGCACTGATGGGCTTTTCATTATAGGAATAGATGAGAGATGGTGCCAACTGTACCCATTTCACTGTTGCTGAGCTACCTGTCTGACGAGTAACACACAACAATAACGTCACCTTTTGCTGCAAAGAACCTTGGAAATGCTGAAAGGACTTCAAAATTGTATATTAGTGTTGTCTAAGAAACTTTTCTGTGTCTTTCTACAAAAGCAATCCTGGTGGTTTAAAACAAGCTAAACCAGCTAGATGGGTGGTTTCTATTTTTTTTTCTTTCTGTTAAATAGCTTCTGCTGAAAAGTGCAGTAGGGTTAGGGTTGTAGTACAGTGGGTGGTTTGAATGTTCCCATGTTTTCCAGCCTTGTCTGATTTGACCTAATTAGTGTGGGCATCTGAACAGTTTTGCATGAAGTTTCCACATCATCTTTAATAGAATTAAAGATGAGAGGGGAGAAAGGGAGAGAACTGAGGATTTTCTACACTATTTTGTCTGTCAGTTTTTTTCCCCCCGTGTTCCTTCTTGATGGTGCAGCTGTAGCCAGACTGAGCAGTGAAACAGCTGCTGGCACAGTCCCTGCCAAAGCTGCTGCTTGTCTGCAGTTTGCACTGCAGCTGCCTCCTGCCCTTCCCACTTCTCTCCCTCCGTGTCTCCCTTAGCTCTGCCAGCTGTCCTTTCTCCAAACGTTCAGGTTTCCTTAGCAGAACACAAGACAACAACTGTAATTGCTCTGTTAGCTGAATTAAACTGGAGAAGGTCTTGTTGCTGCCTCTGCTGTTCTGATCTTGTGGGCAGCAGTGAGAGCAGTTCATAAACAAGTTAGTTTTACGTAGCCACACGTACAAAGGCAAATTTCTTGTCTCCTTCAATTAAAAGGCCTTTTTGTTTCCTGAGGGAGGCTGACCACCCTTCTTTGCACAGATTATGATGTGATTTTAGTTCATCTTGGGGGTAGGCAGTCAGAATTACATACAGGATAGTTGGGAAAATTTCATCTGAATCTTAATTTCTCCTGCACTTCTGCCACCTTTTCTCCAGATTCTGTACCACTGATCATAAGGCGCGTTGGATTTACAGGTATCATAATACCTCTTATCTGAACACTGCCTGGTTTTTGTTATAGTGGCAATCATGATTTTGTTTCATATCACTGCAGTGTCTTTCTCCCATGTGTCAGAGAAAGAATAAGGATGATCCTTTCTTTCTGGGACACAGCCTCCCCAGGTGCTCCACAGGGGAAAGGAGTTTATTCAAACCCAACGTCTAGATTGGCTTGTTGGCCAGGATTCCTGGGATTGAATTTCATAATAGGGGAAAACAGAGCGATGTTATTCATGTCCTACCACTGCCTATTGTCTTCAATTTCTTTTTGCTTCAAAATTTTGTCTCTACTGAACATAAGTACTCAATGTGACTTGAGAAATTTTATACCTTATTCAGTTTAAGATTTAGCTAGAATGTCTGAATCAAAATCATGTCACTTTGAGATGTTACCTGAATCAGAGCAGTAGTAAGATAGCCTGTTTGTGCTCTGGCCTCCCATCTTCTCTTGCTTTTACAAGTTTGAGGAACAGCTAGGAGGGGATCCTCAGTCCCTTGCCTGAGGGCCAGTACCGATGACCAGAGCACAGACTTTGGGTTCTGGAACAGTGGCACACTTGAGAACGGCAGACATCGTCAGTATTTCTAAATATTTAACTTGAACAAGGAAATTGCTGCCTGGCTGTCAGCAAAGGATGGTGAGCTGTAAACATGTGTGGGGTTTGTTTGGTTTTTTTTTTTTATTCAGACAGCTACTTCTTCATGGAAAGTGTCAAGTAACTGTTTACAAGGAATGATAGATGATGTTATGAATGAGGCACTTCCTTTAATTTCTTTAGAGGCAGTCACTTGCTGTGATGGTCACTTACACCCTTAATGTTGTCAAAATACTAGACTATATGGAGGCTGGAAGACTTAATTGACAAGGTTAAAAAGGGAGCATGTTATTGAGTGGCCATGGCAGTGCTTTGTTCTAGAGAGGAAAGATTCTGTGTGTGTGTGGCATTCACACAGGACTAAACTAACCACAAGTAGCTGGATGTTATTATTGAATTACTGCTGATTTGGGGAGCAAACCTGTAATGACTCTTCTCTTAGTTTGTGGAGTTGAAATATGCTGACCTTCAGGAATTTGGAGTGATCTTCAGATTTTCAGAACTTAGTATCTTGAGTCAAGGGCTACTAAAATAAACTTTTTTCATTTAAAATCTGAGAACAGTAAAGGTTTATGGCTAAAGATGAGCCCAAGCCAGTATTTTCTGCAAATGAAACATGGCTCCAGCTGGTACTTTCTGTAACAGATGGTGATTTGTTTGAAGACTTGAATTGTGAGATGCTGTAATTAAGACCAGTGGAGTATTTGGGGATAGATGTCTAAGAAGATTTGCATGACCTAAGTGCATGACAGAAACAAGATTCTCCTGAATTGGTGACTTGGGGGAAGAATAAAAATCTACCTGCCAGCAAGTCTTATCAGAAGAAAGCTGAAGTATGTCGGTCTATTGCTGTTTGAATGTTTCTGAAGGCTATATTGCATGTGTTAATTTTTAACATGTTGCAGTGACTTCTCCTTACCTGAGGAACAATAATTGACTTGTTCTCATGTTCCCATACTCATACTTGATATCACAATACTGGGCACTCCCTCATAGGTGTGATTTTCTTATCTATGGCTGTGTGCCCGAGTAATGCCATTGGTTTCCTCTGGTGCCATTTCTAGTTTCTTCCCCTGCAACATCAAGTGGGTACTCGGTATGTATCAAATATAGAAATCCAAATATGCACTCAACTTCTTTTTTTACAGGCAAAAGCTCAGAATATCTCCAAGACCTTTATTTGCTATGAACATGAGATATGGATGAAGAGTATTGCTTAAAAGCAGTTATGTCTGGCTTTTGTATTATTGCGTAGTTCATTTGTCACATAAAAAATTCACCCCAGCAGCACTGATGTTTTCTTAAGACTCATGGGTTTTCTGTTGTTGTTTACAATGGCATATCCAAAATAGGTAAAATGTACACATCACCCTTTTTTACCTTGAGACACAGAACAGATAAGAAGAGCCTGTGTGCAGCTGCAGTTAAAGCAGGAAGATAAATGTGGTATATGTGTCAGATGGAAAAACCTTATGACTTGGGAGCTGTGAACTCTCATTTAGCAGTCAGCAGCAATTCTGCCTGAAAGCAGCGTCTCTACTTGCTGTAGCAGTGGTTGGGTGTGAGTGAGCGGGCAGTGGTGAAGCGAGTGTCAGACAAAGACCAAAATAAGCATGAGTTCCCCACAAGTGTAGGCTAGAGATGCTGTATCTTACCTACACTATCATGTGAATGAGTAACACATGATGCCTTTCAACATCCTTGCACAGCATTTCAGCGTCATCGTTCTCCCTCTTGTTTGTCCATGTTAATTTTCATGACCTCAGGAGGTTGCGTCTGAAGCTCAGTGTCAGCTTCAGATCTCAGTGACCTCTTTGAAGGGCGTGTTGAACGTGAGTACCAGGCATGGAGGATTAATTTGAGAACCAAAATATAATGAACTAGAAAAATATCTTTGTAATTTGTCAAGTCTGGCATAATGCAGCTAAGTTTTCAGCAAAGTATTCATTGCTATAAACTGCATAAAGATCCCATGATCCAGAATCTCTTTGAGCTAGTTTGTAGTTTTGGAAGAAGTGAGATCTTTCTCTCATACATCTTTTAAAGGAAGAATACTTGCCTCGCTTAAAGTACCACAGGAAAATATTCCATGTTTGATCTCACTTTAACCTGCCTGGCCCAGTGCAGCCACCAGCTCTGTCACCACACAGGATGTGGAGCTGGCAGCAACCCTGTGACCTACGGCAGGAACAAGTGTGGTTGCCTCAGGTCACTTCCTGCTTTTTCTCCAGGATAGACGCATGAAGAGCTGAAGATTTAGTAAGAGGCATGGACACTTTCAAAATCACCCAAAGGAAATTCGGTTCTGCTCCCAGACATGTCACTTAAATTTTTATTGCATAAGAATTTTTTTGTTCTATTGGACAGTCTGCTTCCTCCAACACCAGAGTCCATGAGCAGAAATCCCTGAATTATAGCAGTCATCAACTCCTAGCGTAGAATGAAGAATGAATTCATCATAAATTAGCTAAAAATCCACGAAACCAAAGGTAGTTAGTGTAAAAGAACATGTCTCTCCAGTATATTCTGGAGTACCTTCCAGCACTTAAAGGTGGTTTATGAAAAACAGGGAGAGCTACTTTTTACACAGGCAGGGGGTCATAGGACAAACGGGAACAGTTCCAATGAGAACAGGAGAGATTTAGANGGTGAAATCATAGGTAGTATTCTAACGTATCTGAAGTGTTATGTACTAGCATTATCCAGTGTCTCATTTTCATTTTTTGTGTGTGTTTTTAAACAGAAAGATGTACAAAACTGAATTTTAGGACCTAACTCCTGATGGGCTGGATTTTATCTTGGCAGGAGTTTTTGAAGATTGATGCAGTGAGAGAAGAAGCAGCCAATGGCAGAATCCATGGTCCCCGAGCAGGCAAAACAACATCTGGTAAAGGGAAAAAGGCGGCAGCAGCAGCAAACTCGGCCTTCCAACAGTGATGGGGATGAGGACGTCTTCGTGTTTGAGGCAAATGAGGCTTGGAAGGATTTTCACAGCTCTCTTCTTCACTTCTTTGAAGCTGGAGAGCTCTGTGATGTTACACTGAAGGTGATACTTGTCACGTCTTCATTGCATGTATCAGTCTGAAGATTAAGCTGCAGATAAGTGTGTTGGGAGGTGGCTGTGAATATTGGCGGGGGTGTGGAGGCCACAGGATACCTCTTGCATCTGAGGCATCTCTGGAGATGCTCTTATTTTTTTCCTTATTTAGGAAGTTTACAGCTGAAATTTAAACACTTAAAATATTGACAGTCCAAGAGAGAACGTGCATGACTTTGACCTCATCCAGCTCGCCTTCTAAGTTCCCACAGTTGGTCACTAATTACTGTCCAATTCCAGCTCCTTGTAGCCTCTTTGTTCTCAATATCCTTTCATCCCCACTTTTACCTCCGTGTCTGTGTTTTGTGTTGTTCTGCTAGATTCTTCTCAGCAAACAGGATTTCTGGAACAAATCTAACTTCCAGCATTCTTCAAAGAAAGAAAGAAAAAAATTCCAGACAATTGTGTTCTGTAGCTGATCAAAGAGTAAAGGAAGAGAGGGAGGAAGCAAATATTATGATTCTTGCATAAGCATTGCCTTAATGCATTATTTGTAACTCAGCTGTCTATTACTTATATCCTGATCACAATGAATTTGTATTTAGCATGCACAGAAGTGGGTGTCAGCACCTTTGAATACTAAGTATTGTTTAGCTAAACAACTTATTAGTGCAAGACAGTTATTTAAGGAATAGTGATGAAGCACAGTTCCTAAACCAAGAACAAATGACAGATGCCTTTAGAAGTTGTTAGCCTGCTACATTAACTGTTAGATATGAACAGGGAAAATCCTTGACAGGTGTATGTCCCTGGTGTCACCAACCCTCCTCATCCATTTTCTTGTTGACCTCATTCTTACCTTTCTTCCTTTCTACCTGCCCTTGCAAAAATAAAAAAGGGCAGAAAGTCTTATTTTATAAACACAGTTAAAAGCATATTCCTGCTAGAGAAGCTTGCCTTGGAAAAAACACTTTACTGGGGCTGCAGTTTAACTTCCTCTAAGTTAGGCTGGCATTAATGTTCATTTGTATGATCTGTGTGGAACTATTTGGGTAATTTAAGAGTATTAGATGGCAGGACTTGGCTTCCAGTGAAGGCTAGAGCGACCCGTGGACATCTTATTGTATGGCTTCCTAAATCAGGGATTTTCAAGTAACTGCTAACTATGTACTTGAATTAGAATTTTCAGGGGGGCTTGATTTTTTTTCCTGTAGTGCTCAGGCCTCACTCATGTTTTAAGAATAATCAGATCTCTACTGAACTTTGTGCTTTTGTGTGTGACCTGAATTAGTGAGCAATTCTGGCGTTGCAGACCAATTACTGTTTTAACTGCTGGCTCTTAAAATATGATAGTAACTGGAGGGGAACTCTGTTTTCAAAAGAGCAAGAACATGCTAGATAACTAGTGGAAGATGTCCCTGCCCATGGCAGGTTGTGGAACGAGATGACCTTTAAGGTCCCTTCCAACCCAACCCATTCTGTAATTTAAAATTAAGCAGATTTGGGTAACACAGTAAAGCCACTTAATTCAAAGGAAAGGTTTGATTAGAGAGTTGGATGATGGGCGGAATAAAAGTGAAGGTAAGGATGGAGTGGGAGCTTTCCCTGATACAGCAGACCACTGGTAATATCTTTCTGTACCAGTACTGTAGTTAGTTGGAGTGCTGATGCTGTGACAATGATAAGCTGTGGGACCACACAGGAAGACTCCCTCTGCTCCAAAGAGTTAAATTCTGGAATTTCACCTACTCTCCGGCTGCTGTCATATGAACAGTCTGAGAAGGCTGGTAGAAGGTGGAGGGTGGCATATGAATACCATCTGCTTTTCTCCTGGTGGTTTGCTTTTTGTTCATTTGGTAAGTCTGAATTGTTCCTTCTGGGGTGATCTGAAGTAATTACAATGAATCATCCATCTTTTACACTTTTTAAATCTGTGTACTCTTGCTTCTATGTTTGCTTTCTGTACTCTGCTTACCAGGTAGGTTACATTTGTGTTGATCATACTTTTTAGAAAGGTAGAGCAGTTGAGTATGGAGTCAGAGCTAGAAAAAAATCCAAATTATCCTTTATAATTTAGTATCTTTTAATTTTTTTAAGTGCACAACAGCTCTCTGTAACACCTTCATCTGAAAATGAGCGTGTAATTTGAGTCTGTCAGATTGCTTATGTCAGCCAGCCATCCCTTCATGTTAGTGCAGGGTGACAAAGGCGGTAAGAAAGCACTCCTGGAACACAAATAAACAGTGGATTGATCATTTACCTTCCATACTAAGATTTTTTTTTTATGTAGTGGAATTCTAGAATTTTGTATGTGAAAAGCTTATTTTACATATTCTGATCAGAATTTTGAGAAATACCTTTTCTTTATGGGGAGTACACTGTCTTTTGTGGGTAAACATTCTAAAAATATTGAAGTGATTGGTAACTTTTAATAACCCCTGAAATAGCTGTTATTCTTAGATTTTACATAAATTTGCTTCTATAAACATCAATTCCTCAACAGTAGTAAAAGTCCAGAAATCTAAAGTAGTCTAAAAATGTCTCTTCCTAATTTTCCCCCCTCAGACTCTGAGTATATATAAAACAAGTCTAGCAGTCTCTTCCTGTCTCCAAGATGTATCTAGAATATTTCTAAGGATGCTTCATAAGGCCTTTTAAAAAAGGCAAGTTCAGTGCATCAGTGCTGTTGCCTCCTTGTGTTATGGCTTTGTTCTACTCTCATGGCCAAGCTACAGCTAAGAATTCCTTGAGATGCTTGGATGTAACATCAGAAGTACAGGATAAATGGGTTTAATTTGTGTCAACAAAATACAGAAAAAACACATGGAGTCCAGAATTCTTACTTCAGCTTCACTGTTCCTGCTTTCACAGCCAAAACTGACATTCCAGTAAAACATCGGGGGTTTTTTTGTTCTTTCCTCTTTCAGGTTGGTTCAAAGCTAATCTCCTGCCACAAACTGGTGCTAGCTTGCGTTATTCCGTACTTCCGAGCCATGTTTCTTTCGGAAATGGCTGAAGCCAAGCAGAAGCTGATCGAGATCAGGGACTTTGACGGCGACGCCATCGAGGACCTGGTGAAGTTCGCGTACTCCTCGCGGCTCACGCTGACGGTGGACAATGTGCAGCCCCTCCTGTACGCCGCCTGCATCCTGCAGGTAGAACTGGTGGCAAAGGCTTGCTGTGAGTACATGAAGCTGCACTTCCACCCCTCCAACTGCCTGGCAGTCAGGGCGTTCGCCGAGAGCCACAACCGCATCGACCTGATGGACATGGCTGACCAGTTTGCTTGTGAGCATTTCACAGAAGTGATGGAGTGCGAGGACTTCGTGAGTGTGTCACCACAGCACCTCCATAAACTCCTGTCCTCCAGTGACCTGAATATTGAAAATGAAAAGCAAGTTTACAATGCCGCTATCAAGTGGCTGCTGGCCAATCCACAGCATCATGCTACGTGGCTGGATGAGATCCTTGCGCAGGTAGGGCAGACCACGGCACCAAGTGCCTGTCTCATGACTGGTTTAGTTGTATACTCAGCTCTATGTACTTGGGTAGATGTCAAGGTGAAAAATGCTTTTAGCTTTTGGTGCATCATCCAGTATTCACGGTTGGGAATTGACAGTGGAAGCAAGCTAGAGTTCTTAAATATCGGGGAGAAGTGATACTGTCCTGTTCCTGTAGAGAGAAGAGTACTTGCTTTGTGCTTGTGGCTGGGAGGTGGGGAACCAACAAAAGTTGGTTGAACAAAAGTGTTTCAGACTGACACAAAACAGAATATAAAGCCATCACTTCACTTGGCTTGCCACTCCTACAGCCTGATGTGCTCACTGCCCTTGCTGTTATGTATTTGTACTTAAGAAATGGGGCAAAGCTGTTGAGTTTTCTTACATGCCTAGGAAGGGAAACTCAGAGAGATGTGTCACATCAAGTTGTGTCGCAGTATTTGAGACAGGTGTGGAGAACCTGTACTGGGAAGGATTTGCATGCCATGTGCTGCAAAACATTCCATGTGTCTTAGCACTGGCTAATAGTGATTGGCTGTGCAGTTTTAGTTGTCACTAAACTCCAATTTGATTATTTTGCATTGGGCTGAATTGATAATATTGGCATTATGTGAGTAAGGAGAGGTCCACTGAAATGCCGCGGTCACTGTCTTCATGAATAATTTTTCACATTTCCTAGGAAAAGATCACAGTGGTCTATTAGCTGTTTTCCAAAACCCTTCAGTTTCATCTAGACTAGCATGAGGGTTTTGGTACAAAAACCCCTTCTTTATTATGCTATGCTTAGACTTACAGGCAATATAATTAAAGATTTTTTTAAAAGAAGTTTATATTTATTGCCCAGTTGTGCTAGCAGATGAGATTAACAGTTTTATTCTGGTGATGGAAACCAGACACCAGATTCAAGCAAAGAAAAAGTAAACCCCTTCTTGTAAATATGGGTTATTTGCCAGAGCATATGGAGTCATCAGTTGACTTGGACGTTACTGCTAGCAGAAGACATGCCTGGACTTCTAGACAGTGGTTATCCATGTCATATTCCGCCTTATGGGTTTCACTGTTAAAATGAGGTTCTGAATTTAACAGCCTGGAGTTCTTACCACGTCATTAACCTTAGGGGGCCTGTCAGCAGGGCTACAGTGATGCTTTAAAGTAGCCTCAAATAGGCTGGGCCAAAATAAGGGAAGACTGAAAGCAAGGAGGTGAGGAAGAACGGGTAGAAGAGATGCATGCTTCCTTCAAGACAGGGACACTTGCCAGTGCTGTAACAGCTCCATCCTGCTGCTCTGAGAAGCACTGAGCTACTAGACTTGTCCACCATCGCTGTTGAGCCAACTGAGAGCTGCTTGACAGTGTTGACTCCAAACCTTAGGAAGTCAGGTGGAGATTTGCTTCAGTTCCCCCCTCTAACATCTGTCCCACCTTTGCCTCTGATTGTACTTTGTATTCTGCGCTGTTTGTCTTACAAAGGAGGATGAAAGATTTGCTGAAATAAATGGCAGGAAGGATTTAGAGAAGGAAACCATTAGCTCTCAGTACTTTCTACTTTTTTTTAAGCTTGAAGTCCATCAAGTCTGCCTTAGAGAAAGGTGTTACTGCACTACCTCCTTCATAGTCACTTAGTTCATGGTGACTAAGTGTTTCCTTTTTTGACTTGCCACCCAAAGAAAACAAACCATTTTAGCACAAGCCCTCTTACACTGGCATAGCAGTGAGCTGAAGATTCATACCAACAGCAAACTAACCTGATAAAGCCCTGGTAAAGCCACAGGTGCTGCCTGCATCCCGCCGGGCAGGTGCGCGTGCAGGACGGGCAGCAGCTTGTCTCCTTCCTTGGCACAGCCTGGGCCAAGGGACACTTCTCCACTGTGGCTGAAATGCAAATGGTTGTAGCAGACATTACCACCGAAAAGAACTGTTCATGTTGCTGTTGTCTGGAAGAACTCTGAGAGCTGCTCTGCTTACTGAGGAGCGTGGGGCTGCCGGCCGGCTCCGGAGCTGCCGGCCGGTGCATGTGCAGCGCTGCATGGTGACACTCAGCAGCTCGGCCGCTTTCTCCAACTGTGTTCATTTCTGTGTCAGGTACGGCTGCCTCTCTTGCCCATTTGTTTCCTTATGGGTGTTGTGGCAAAGGAAGAGATTGTCAAGCAGAATCTAAAATGTAGGGATTTGCTGGATGAAGCAAGGAACTACCACCTTCACCTGAGCAGCAGGGCAGTGCCTGACTTTGAGTACTCCATTCGCACAACACCAAGGAAGCAGACTGCTGGTAATTAATTGTGTGTCTGGTTACCCAGTAGGGAGTGGTGTGGAGAAAAGGCAGCACATCTGTGAAGGTGTCTTGACATCAAGCAGGTATAGCTTGATATCGAGGGTTGTTCATGACTTAATGCAAAATTGGGGAAGCCATTATGTACCTCGCTGCTATTTCGGTGATGTGCTGCATTTTCCTAGCAGAACTTTAGCAGTAATTTTCTTTCTTTAAAGCATTAATAATTTATCCTGATTGGCTCTATCTGTATTAAAGCCAGATCCGTTACGTATGTTATGACCAGGCAATCTGTTCAAAGCTGTACTGAAAACAGTGGACAAGTTAACTTTTGGTGTTGAAGGTTGAGCTAAAGTTTTTGACTAACCAGCACCAAAAGTGAGTGATGAATGTTGACCACAGATCATGATTTCTACATCATTATATTTAACAAACAATGGATTTATCTCCTTAAGCCAAATCACAAAAAGCATATTTAAAGTATGCATTGTTTTTACAAGAGCATAGATAGCTGATTGCCATAGCAGCATGTCAAGCAAAGGCCAAAATCCAGTATCCAGTTATGAAGGGCAATGACTGTGCTCCGTGAAGTGAAATACAACTTCCCCCGAACTGTGTCATTTTCAGTTTGCTCTGCTATACAGCTGTTTCTGCCCATCCTCCTGCTAGTTCTCTGGAAAGCTGTGTTGTGTTCTGCAGGTGTGCTGTTCTGTGTCGGTGGCAGAGGTGGATCTGGTGACCCCTTCCGCAGCATCGAGTGTTACTCCATCAGTAAGAACAGCTGGTTCTTCGGCCCTGAAATGAACAGCAGGAGGAGGCACGTGGGTGTGATCTCCGTGGGAGGTGAGTAACCCTGTTCAAGCAACCCCAGGCAAAAGGCGCTTGTTTGCTGCTTTTGCTGAGTTGGTACTTTCACTAGCTGTATGAGAAGTAAACTAATGGCTTAATTGTTGGATAGTCTTCAGTTTAGTAAAGCTTCTCCCCCTTGAAGGAGTGTTTGGTCCTGAGCCAGTTTGAAACTATGCTTATGGAAAAGACATTACTGGGAACTGACAGAGTTGGGCTGGTTCAGACTTGGGAAGGCTCCATGGAGATCCTATTGTGGCCTTTCTGTACTTTAAAGGGAGCTTACCAGAAAGAGGAAGGCTTTTCAGTGGGGCCTGTTGTAATAGGACAAGAGGTAATGGTTTTAAACCAAAAGAGGGTAGATTTATACTAGGTATGAAGCAGAAGTTTTTTATGGTGAGGCTGGTGAAAACCTGGAACAGGTTGCCCAGAGAGGTGGTAAATGTCCCATCTCTGGAAGTGTTCAAGGTCAGACTGCATGGTGCTCTGAGCAACCCGAAAATGAAAATGTCCCTGCTCATTGCAGAGGGCTGGACTAGATGACTTCTAAAGGTTCCTCCCAGCCCAACTGAACTGTATGTAGTCTCTTGCCTTAAGTAGGTGACTTACTTTTTAAAAATCCATTTATAAAGAAATGGCCTTACACAGCAGTCACCCAGAATTTGCTGGTACTCATACTGGCTCCCTTCCTACTTAAATCCATCCTGGAATGTTACTAAGACCGTATCTCTTCCAAGAGCAGACCTGGCTTTATTTTTGGGTCCCCATCTTCTGAAAACAAGGTCTGTGCAGTCCAGAGCAGCTTAGCACCAATAAAGCAGCTTTCTCTTGTACGTGCCAGCCTCTCTGCTGCTGCAGCAGAACGGAGATAATTTTTCTCCGTAGAAAATCTGGAGAGACTGGTACATGTGTCCAAACTGATTTGATCTGCAGTACTTAAATTATGGGAAGATTTTCTGTCTACATAATCTCAAGCGTTGTGTAAACGTTCACATTAGAACAGATTCTTGGTTGAGTACAGCATGTAAAACGCTGGTACTGAAAACATTTGAAAACTTCAACCTTTATTTGACCTCTTTGTTTCCACATAGGCAGGGATATTATATAAATGAAAACTGAAATGTTGCCAAGCAATCTCTGTATCAAAAGATGTCTGTGTGTTCAGGTAAAGTCTACGCAGTAGGTGGACATGATGGAAATGAACACTTAGGAAGTATGGAAGTATTTGATCCTCTCACAAACAAGTGGATGATGAAGGCATCAATGAACACAAAGAGGTATATCTGTCCCACACTCCAAGTCCTAGTCTGTGATGTGCCATTTCTTGCTGATGCTGCAAAACATCCTGTCTGTCCTGCCTTTTGTGGGGGTTTTCAAGCCGTTCTATTTCTAGGAATTTCTCTCCCCTATTTTGGAGCTTTATGCTATGAATGTACTACCCTTCTGTCCTTTTTTTTGGAGGAGCTGGCTTCTGTACAGGGACCTCTGCTACTCCAGCTATGCTTGCCCTGGTATCCAGAGCCTTTCTGCTGGGCCCAGTAAACAACTTGGAACTTATGAACTGGTTCTGTGGGGTTTTTGCTCTTCCTAAGAATGAGTGAAATAACTGCCAGCATAACATGAGAAGTGAAATACTTGATAGTTAAAATTTAAAAAGTGAAATACTACACCAGGAAACAAATAGCTGCCTATGTTTTTCACACAAAAGGCCAGAAGCACACAATCTGAAAGTCAGATTGAGGACTTTTTTTGCCTTGACATTTAAGATCCTTTCAAGAAGTTACTGTACTCACAGATCAGTAATTTTTTGTTTCTGCTGTTATTTAAATCAATGTCCATAATTCTGCACTCCATTTTGGTTTTTGTTGTTTTTCAAAGCATCATGTACGAGTAGGAGTGAAATACCAAGTATGGCTTAAGTCCAAAAGCTATTTGTAGCTGTGACCTAATTAAAGTAGAAGACCCAGGCTCCTAGAAGTGGCTTGCTCTACTTCCTCCCTCCTTCCACCACCCCAGGGCATAATCTCAGCAACAATCAGCCCTAGATTTCTGTGACATTTATTACTGAGTAAATGGGGTAAATTTATTCCGGGTAAATGGAAGGGCTGCTGTGCCTTGACTACCTCTCAGCTCCACTCCTCCCATTCACTGGGTTCTTGGGAATACTTCGTGGAGAAAAAAACCTGCCACCATTAAGTGGTGTCTGTGTTATCTGCTGAGGCAATTTAAGATAAGGCCATGCTATTGCCACAGTGTTTGTTCTGTAGAAAGATTGTGCCTCCCTTGCTCCTGCCTCGGTGTCTCTGAACCTGTCCTCTTTAGTGAGACAAGAATATTGTCAGTAACGTGGTAAATCACCTCTCTTGGTGGTTAAAGCAGAAACTTAACGCTCACATTCTAGACTATACTTTTAATTTTACATATGATTGTACTCTCATACTGGTAGATTTAGTACAAACAAATCTGACAACCATTTTAATGCTTAATTAAAAAAACACCAGAACGGAAGAAACTGCTATTAAATCTTGTTTGAGTTCAGCTGTTTAAAACCAGCACAGGTTTGCCTTTTAAGATGTATTACTATCACAGCAGTCATTCTCAAATGGTAGCAGCCAGCTGTACCAATGCAGTTAAAACCAGCTGGTTTGGGTTCATCTTCAGATTGAATAAAAAAAAAAATCATATCTTAAGACATTATCATGTATCCAAGTATGTGAGCAGAGGACTTTGCCTTAGAGTTGACATTCAGTCAAAAGGACCCAGGTGTGCAGAGGGCCAGCGACGTGATTTACTGTGAATGCCACTTTTAAAATTTCCATTACTCTTCTCCCCCTGGTTCGAAGCAGGTGCCATTCACCTGCCGTGGCACTTGCTGTGTGTCTCCCTCTGGCTGAGGACTTGCACTGAGCTGTTGCTGCTGTGGTTCCCCAGGAGAGGCATCGCCCTGGCATCCCTGGGGGGCCCCATTTACGCCATTGGGGGCTTGGATGACAACACGTGCTTCAGCGACGCGGAGCGCTACGACATCGACTCGGATCGCTGGAGCACCGTGGCCTCCATGAACACGCCGCGGGGAGGCGTGGGCTCCGTGGCCCTGGTGGTGAGTCGCTGCTTCCTCCCGGGCTGCGGAGCCCTGCTTCTCGCAGCCGTGTTCACAGGCTCTGAGACAAAATGCAGCGGGTGCGTCGGAGCGCCTCTGGTCATAAAAATCCTGTGCGAAAAGTGAGGAGATTTAGGATAATAGGCATAGCAAATTGAACTGTTTCAATAGTGTTTGAGGTACTGGGAGGAGTACCCTTCTAATGACATGTTAAGTGTTCAGCTGACTGGTTTGTCATGGTCACTGTGTTTAAAGGTACCAAATGCATGCTCTACTTTAGTCCCCCCTGCTCTGAAAAACATCTGCAACACTACAAAACTGTTGCACTTCCATTAGAAGAGAGAGCATCTATGTTAGGTAATTAAATCTGTTGTTGGAATTCTCAAATAAAAGTGGATATACCACATTTTCCTATAATTTTACCACTGCTTATGAAAAGCTGAGTAAAGGCAACTACATCACAAATAATCTTTGTACAACTGTGTTCCAGAACCATGTTTACGCTGTGGGTGGCAATGATGGTGTAGCATCTCTTTCCAGTGTGGAGAAATACGATCCCCACTTGGATAAGTGGATAGAAGTGAAAGAGATGGGTCAGCGAAGGGCTGGGAACGGTGTCAGTGAGCTCCACGGCTGCTTATATGTTGTGGGTGAGTAAGGATGTGGCATTTTGTAGTGCTGCTGCTGCTGCCAAGTGCTGGGCTTTGGAAGAGGCTGTTGTTGCTAGAGGAACCGGGAACAGATAGAGCTGACCTGTACTTGGTGTTCTTGGGCAGGAGAAGCAAGCACAACCAGGGCACGCTTAAGCCAAGGTACGTTAGCAAGGGAATGAAAAGCAGCTCCAAACCCACATTCCAGGAGGGCTGATCTGTTCAGGACAATATGTCTGTTTCAGAAAATCTTCTCAAGACGACCTACTCTTGAGTCCCTTTTAGGAAACGGTTCTTAAGTTCACATGCATTCAAAGCACTCCAGTTGTGTTCTGAGTGTAGACAACAGTAGCTTTTTTGCACTTATTTCACAGCTTCTTGTCTTGTGTGCTATCTTGTATTTACCTGCTTTCCTGAGAGAGGAAGATGCCAGGTAGGTGTGCCACAGTGATAGTTTAAAAAACTCTGACTTGTGTATTATCCTAAGTCCTTAAATAGGTTCTGAACAAAATGCTCCTCTGACAGCTTCCCCAGCAAGGGGAATGCATCACTGCGTCTTATATGAAAATTTTTTTCCCTATTCAAATATCTGTCAATGCTGTAATTTGAGAACCCTGCTAGAGTATGTTTTGCATAAAGTAAGTTTAAGACTATCCTTTTGCTTTCTCTTTATCTTCCAAATGGGAAGCTGTTTCATTTATAAGTGTGATGAACTCAGAGAGAAAAACAATAAAATTAGAATCATTGCAACTTGAGTAGAAGGAAAATTGCTGCTCTGGGTGATGCTTGTGCAATGAGAAAAGGGTGAGCTGTAAGATGAATTTTTAGGAGCATGTAAAGTTCTGCTAAAAAGAGAGCTGGACTGGACCCCCTGAATGCTGAGAATGATCTGATAAAGGCAGTTTTGGATATCCCCACACCAGGAGTGCCAAAAGCTGACCCTGTGATGGTTGTTTGCAGGTGGCTTTGATGACAACTCGCCCCTGAGCTCAGTGGAGCGGTTTGACCCACGGTGTAACAAATGGGAATACGTGGCAGAGCTCACTACTCCAAGAGGTGGTGTTGGCATAGCAACACTGATGGGAAAAATTTTTGCGGTTGGAGGTCATAATGGCAACGTGTACCTGAATACAGTGGAAGCATTTGATCCCATAGTGAACAGGTAATTTCAAATGTTTTGTTTGTCCTAATAAGACAAGGAAATCTGCCTGTATGAAGATGCAGCAGCTTAGAAACAGTGTGCAGGGGGAGCCTAGCTGTTGTTTCCTGGTAATAACTGAGTAATATCCATAACTATCAATGCAGGACTTCTGCTTATATCATTAGGGCAGTCTTGTAAATATGTAAGCACCTTCTCCTCCTCTGCTCCTCTCTATCCCTTGTCCTCACCCTTTCATTCAGTAACAACATACATTCTTCTGCACGTTTCAATCTGATTTTGCACTAAATGGGGTGCATTTTTCTGCAGAGTGAACAGCTACGCAGTGTTTCAGGCACAGAAAATACTTTCAGGTTGCTCAGAAAGGGCAGGAACTTCTTTTTCTTTTCTCCCGTAGGTGGGAACTCGTGGGCTCAGTGTCACACTGCAGGGCGGGGGCAGGCGTGGCCGTGTGCTCCTGTCTCAGCAGCCAGATCCGGGATGTGGGCCAAGGATCCAGCAACGTTGTGGACTGCATGTGAGCTCTGCCTCCTCCTCCAAATTCCAAAGGAATGCTACAAGGGAGGCACTGCAGAGTTTCTAAACACTGTGTTTTGTGTGGTAGGTAAAGGAATAAATCCAGTACATTTTCTTTGTGAAAATGCTATCCTCTGCAACTGTAAAGCTGTTGGTGGCTTTCTATCAATAGTGATACAGAAAAGCCTGTGAAAACATGGAATAGAAGTGTGACTCACAGGAACAAACCTGCCAAGAACTGCAATCATCCCATTTCTGAGAAGCTGTAATTTCAGAATCATTTGAGGCAGCTGTTGCAAGGACTCAATATTGAACTGTCAATCAGGCATGTGGTGAGGAGAACAGCAGCAGCTACTGCTGCTGAGCTTCCCCCAGCAGCCCTGCTATGTGTTCTCTGGAGGGCTCGAGTGCCATTTCATTTAACTTATTTTCTGGAATGGAGTCCTGAACGTTTCCCAGTTGTACAAGAGCTTTGTAACAGAAGGTGTCTCAAGTTTTAGAAGTAACGACATCCCTGATGCACACTGAGATAACTGAGGCAGAGAAGTTCACTGCTCACCTCCCAAGGGAATGCTGGCAGAAGTGGAAATTGTGGGGATTCTGTCTGAAAACTGTCATTTAAAATACTTTCTCAAGCTAATAAACTTGGTAGAAAGCTGGAAAGAATTCTTGGAATACTTCCATAAAATTTCTAGCTACTACCCCCCTCTCCAAAGGACAGTTTCTGTTGAAAGGTCCTTCCTGAAGTAACCAGTGTAATTTGTCCTATTTTGAGATGATAGTGTGTGTAAATGTAGGCTTCAGTGGTGTTGGAATCACCATTTTTATACAAAATGGAAATGCATAATAAAATTTGTAGTATTCTGTAGAACTTTTTAAGTGCAACTCTAGAAGACTTGACTGATTTCAGTATGCAGTAGCAACTCCGGTAATGTTCTGAAGTTACTTGCTCTTTTAAGGGAGCGGATAAATAACCTCAAAACCTTAAATGAACCAAAGAGAGTCAGCAAGAAAGATAATTGAGAATAAACCAGTACTTCCATCAAAAATTGAGAGAGCAACGTGACAGCCCTGCATACAAAGTTGTCTTGTTACAGCATTGCAAACCCTGAATCCCAAGTAAAGTACTGCTTGAAAGACTTCAGATTTCTGTTCCTGCATCACCTTGAACAGACCAACAACTGACAATCCTTTGTGACCAAAGTTTCACAATTACCAGGTTGTTCCAAATGCCCAGGGAGGGCAGCAAACTTCTCTGTGTTCAGGACTGGGAAGAGGCAGGACAGCAGGAGTGAGGAGGCACAGTCGTGTTTTTCTGCTGAGTTACCATCCCTTGGCTTTCCTGCCAAAATGGCTTTGCACTTTGGTAGCCCCCAGGGACAGAGTGAGCAGTACTGTAAATAATGAAACATTGCAATAAAGCATTTGTACTTCAAAGCACCTCGTTTGTTGTATGTATGGAGCACACTGGTGCTGGGAAACATTACAGCATTGACTGTTTTTTGGTTTCTACAGTGAATATTTCTCAACAGGAAGCTTCTGTCAGCAGAGAGAATCCTGACTTACCGCCATGGGTTGCACCCATGTGCATCCTTCCAAGGATGTGGTTACCCTCATGGCTCTTGACCTGCCTGAGGGGTGGAAAGCAGTGATAAAGGTTCCCTCTCTGGGACCAAATGGATGTCCTGGCTGACACAACCCCTGACTTTTCTACCAATTGGCCCTGACTCTGAAATCAGGTGCAGTGCAGGTTGCTAGCTGATCCGTTTCTCCTCTTGGTGGAAAAGTGTGACACCCTGGGGTACAGCCTGTGGGTGACTCACGGGCCTGGACCACACTGACCACAGCACCTGCCAGGCACCAGCGGGGCAAGTGGTCAGCAGGAAAATCAGCTACTACTTACGCCATTTGCCTAACTACCTCTTACGCAAACTGCGTTACGTACGCCATTTGCGTAACGCCCCTTGCGCAATTTTCGCAGCGCTGAGGGCTGGTCCCAGTCCCAAACTGGGGGGGGTACCAGTCCTATTTTAGGGGTTCTCAGTTCAAACTGGGCCGATCCCAGTCCCAANTTTGGGAGGGGCCCAAAATATGGGGGCAGATCCCAAAAGTCCCAATTCCCAGGAAATGGAAAGGGGGAACCCCAATTGGGGGTCCCAAAATTCTGGGGATCCCAAATTT
>WBMY01002685.1:0-94851 GCA_013397315.1 Donacobius atricapilla
ATATATGTACACTGCTTGTTTTAGTGAAGGCTTGTAGATACTGACTCTGACTTAATTTAATCACTTCCTTCTTTATATTCCCAAGAAACCTCTTGTCATTAAATAGCTGGGAATGACAGTTGGGACTGTATTTATTTAAAAAGTGACTCTTAAATAAATGCTGGGGTTTTACATGATGAAAGTGACGCTTTCAATTTTATAGTTTCAACTTCTAATGAAAGCAGCACTAACACTGCATTGTGAAAGACTTGTGGTGGCTTTTCCATCCCTATTGCATGTAATAAAAGAAACGGCTGAAGTTTGGTCAAACTAACTATGAATATGAATTTTCATTTGCTGCATGCTTCAAATCAGTGTAAAAATGTTTCCAAGGCAATAGGAATACTCCAGTCTGCACACATACCTCTAAGCACACAAAGCCAAAAAACAAACTTTGGAAATATCACCTTTAAATGAATGGAAAGTTCATCTCCTATTGCTTTAGTCCAGAAGACCAGGTCTCCCACCATTTTTATTTTTTTTTTCAGTTATCGTAATAAAAGTAAATAGCAAAACCTTAAACAGAGTCCTGGAATCTCTCTTGGACAAGGCAAAAGGGCAGGTGAAGGATGGATTTTTAAGCCTTCCTATGGAAGAACTGTGGACAGCGTCCAGCTCACGCTGTGAAGAATCAGAAAATGAACCTTGATTGCCCAAGTCCCAGCACAGCACTTCTATCAGACCATTATTATCAGCTGCCATTTAAGGTGTATTTCCTGCAACTTTGCAGTTGTTTCCAGGGGAGATAAAGTCCTGTGTTATTCTTGACAGGTATTCTTAAGTTAGTACCAAATGTATATATTCTTTTGGACACAGAAGGGTGGATTCAGTGCTCCTTCATAGGCATTCCTTCCTTCATAAGGATTCAGCCTGAGAATAGTTTTGGTGGATACTTGGTTTAAGGAAGAAGTGATTTTCTGGATGACTGACCCAATTCTGGGCATAAGTGGAGCTTTAAAGTAATGGATTTCCTCCTTCCTTCTCACTGAAGAATAGTGAACAATCAGCCTCTCTTTAGCAATGCTAAGATTTCATTCATCTGGACTTTTGTTAGGGGACACTTCTGTACAGAGCAGAGGCTATAACACTTTTTTCTAAGGATCCCTGACTCTCTCAAGCCTGGTCTAAATTCTATCTATAGGACACTGCTGAGAAAATCGGAGCCAGCTTTTAGTGATGGACTAAGCTTTCTCAGTTAGCTGTTAGTTGACTAAATCCAGCCATGTTCTTTCTCATTAGAGCAAAAGGTAGATTCTAGGAAAATACCTGTTGTTTGCTTGTGTCTATAGATGATATAGTCAATCTGTACTGTTATAAATGTTGACAAATATTTTCAGGATTATCCCCTCTGAACTAATATAGGTTGGCACTTGAAAAATATTGTTTGGGGGTACATAATCACTGATAGAAAATCTGGCTTCTTTATGATCACATTGGCCCTGGCAAATTGTGTTTCTGTCAGTTGGCTCCAACTGGTCCTGGCACTTCAGAGTCAGAGACAGGTGTTTTTCTGTCCTGGGCACCAGCAGTCTGGATAAATAATACAGAGAAAATTAGCTAAGTTTCTAGGTCTACATAGGTTTTAAGTAAGTTTCTCAGTGCAAATTCACTAACTCAGATATATTCCAGGAAAATATGAATCTTTTAAAATGCCTTTTACATATTTATCTTCAATACGAGCATCCTTTCTTGAGACATACCTAAGGGTTTATGCTTAAAATGCTCCTTCATATTGTGTGCTTGGGAGAAGCTCTTCTGCTTTCAGAGCTCCTGGTTGGATCGATTGTCAAAATTCCCATGAGCTGATGAGCTGTGACCCATTTCTTGGTTTAAGAAATAAACATATCCTGTACTTGTCAACACTGGTGTTTTTAAAATTGCATGGAATTTTAGCCAGTGGGGGTTGTTGAGTGGTGTCGTTGAGATGTCCAGGCTCTCCCTTGGAGCCGTCACCCTCTCTTGCTGTGCTCCGTGGTGACGTGCATGTTAAAGCTGCCTTTTCTCTCTCTCTCGGCATTGTAAACCTGATTTGGTTTTTTCTGCTGCCTATCGTTTCCCATCAGCAAGAAGAAAAAGAAAGGAGACTGCAGTGCCCCCACACATCCACCCCCACAAATTCACAACTGGGCTAGGAGCTGTGTGAGGAAAAAGTGACACGCTGCAATTCTGGATTTGAAAATCTTCGTAAAGCTCTCCTGTAATTCCTGTTGTAGAAAGGGGTCGTGCACTAAATATAAACCTTTCAGACAAGCTAAGAAGGAAAACAGAGTGCTTGTAGTCAGGAAAATTCAAACCATATGAACTGATAATCTGATGGCAGATTACCAAATGGTTTCTATCTGTTCAACCTGGATTTGAGACTTAATCTGATTTTGAGTTGGAATGGAGCTTTAGGTGACTCCAGAGGACATACAACGCCTCATTTTTGGTGGGGTGAGGGTGGAGAGGGACTTTATTTTGGACTGTGTTACAGAAATGGCATCCAAGGGAACCTTCTCTCACATGCTCATTCAGAGCTGCAGTTCTCCTGAACGTACATGGAGCCTGGAATAAATTAATCAATAGGCTGCCACTTTGAAACCCATTATTTGTTTTTCAGCCCCATCAGTGGTGACAACTGACTTGCTGACAGGTAATGCTATTTATAGGCCTTCTTGTAGGTATAAATTGCTTAGTTCTAATTTTGTTCTTAGTAAAGGTGCTAATATTGTTCATTCTTAAATACCTGGCAAACCACTTTCTTTTGGTTTGTCAGCAATTATTTAATGTGTAACATTCTAGCCAGTGGTTGTTGCCAAAGAGAAGCCTTCTGACAGAATTTTGGAATTTGCATTAAAATAAAATCGATTGAGTTGTTATTTTAGTGGCTTTTCATGGAAGTTTTAATACATGCCAAAAAAGAAAATGTCTAAGGCATATAGAGAAAAGTTGCTGGTATGTAGATTTAATTTCTTTAATCTGACTGGCAAATTAATCTAGATTTTTCTGTCAGCATGCCATCTGCATGAACTCAAATTCTTCTATGTTTTCAGAAAAAAAAAATCTTTGTAAATTGCACACCCATGGGATTCCTACTGTAATGTATTTCCAATCCACACAATTATTCTATGTATATTTAAGAAACTGCTGCTAGTTTAAACTGTACTCTTCAGAAGACAACAGAAATCGATATGCAAAGTGACAGATTTCCAGCCTGACAAAACAGATGTTGAAAGGTTAGAGTTTGCAAAAGGAGAATATTCAGAATACCAAATGTGAACCCTTACATTGCTTTAGCTCCCAGAGGAGCAGTGCTCAGTTGACAACAAAAGGAATGCATAGAGAAATGCAGTTTATACTTTGTCTGCACAGACCTCTGGCAGGGTGTCAGGCAGGAAGGTGATGCCCTTCTGCCGCTCAGCTGAGGAGGAGAACGGACAGCCTGTGGGTGAGGGGACATGGGCACCTTTGCCATGTCACCGTGTTGTGCCTCGTCCAAATCACACCAGCACCTCCCCAGCTGCTGAAGGGAGTTGTCTTTGCAGGTGACAGTCATATTCTGCATGAACTGTAAGCTGGCTCAATTATTCTGTTAAATTTCTTTTTGCCTTTGTTGATGAAAATGATTCACTTCGTGCTTTGAGAGCCTCTTCATCCTACAGTATTGGGACGTTCCTGAATATGATTTATTGTCTAATTGATCCTTTGCCTGTACAAAGGATATTTAAGGCAAAAGCATTGTTTTTGATCCAAATTACCTTGTGCAAGAGCAAATTGTTTTATTGAACTACTTGGGGCACCCAGAATCATTTCCATACCTAGGGTACAAATGTTAAATCCTTCTTCTCGGCTGAACTACTCTCTGAATTGATGATGGCCATATCAATTACAATCAGGTTCTTCCAGCTCAGGATTGAACCACCTGGCTGTGAAGATGAAAAAAAGAAAAAATCATTATTGTGACAGCTGCACTAGTAAGATAGCTCATAGCATGGACTCATTATGTCTTCTGAGTGTAACAGAGTACAAAGGCAAGGCCATTGGAAAAGTTTCTTTAGGCTTTGCGTTTCAGACAGTTAAAAATGTGGGGTCATGTGGCCTCTGTGAGGCTGTGAAGGACAGACTATAAATGAAATCTGCATCCCATATTGTCTCCTCTGGACCTCCTTATTCCCTTTTGGGCTATCATGGCAGTTTGTGAGCCAAGGTTGGTGGTTGTGGTAAGAGGTGATTTTGTCCAAGGAAGACAGTAGGAGAAGAGGAACGCAGCAGTGGAGCTGAGGAACTGAAAATCTCTGGCTTGTCCTGAACCTCTCAGAGGGCCACAAGAATAACAACATTGAACCCAGGGAGTAAAATCAAAGTCAGCAAATGCTGGATTGAAGCTGCTGTTCAACATCTCAAGCTGTCCTTCCCTGTGGAAAGCCTTTACCTTCTGTGTATCTAATTCCTGCCCTCAGTAGGTGAAATGCTAGAACAATTAAAAGTATGTTGAAATAGTGCAGTAACAGCAGTGAAAACAAATTCCCTCCTTCCAGCCCTCCTGCCATATCAGCTGAGCAAACTGCATCGTGCCAGCTTTGAGACTGGTGCTTCCTCCAACTCCTCCTTAGAGACGCTGGTGAACAGGGCTGGTCAGGAGTTTCTGTGCCCTTACTGGGGAGTCCAGAAACACAGGTTAGGATATCATAGGTTTAATGCTGCAGGAAGTGGTTGGTTGGTGACATGTAATTCAGCTCCATAAGAAAATACTTATGGTTTAGAAGATATGTTTCCATTTCTGTCAGCATTAATCTTCTTTCTTTCTACTTTCATGTGAAAATAGTTTAGTTTATCCTGAAAGCAATTTGTCTTGCACAACTTTAGCCAGGGATAAAATATTATTCTTGAATCAGGACTTTCTGGGATTGAATCCTTTCTTGTGGTTGATGGTGATTTTTCTTATCAACGGCTGAGGATCGCAGACCTGCCTTCTGTAGGTAGTGCAATCAAACACTTAAATACTGAAACCACCACTGACCAAAACCACTTCACTTCCACTTACCTTTGTTAATTTTGCTATAACTCCCTGCTCCTGTGCTGAGGGAGGCTATACAGGTTGTTGCTATGAGTTGTTTATAGCCTCAGAGGCCTGATTTAAGAATCATGGCACCATTAGAGTAGCTGCCCAAATAACATCCCAGCAACCCTTGCAGTTCCTGCAGGGCAGGAAATGTCAATCTGCAGGGAAAAAAATTTAAAATCAGAGGCTGTTTGACATTTTCTTCATGGTACAATACATGTTTTTGAATGGGTTTATAATTGTTCCTCATATATGGAACTCTTTTGCTGTCATCATTTTACATTAAGAGAAAGTTTAGGAGCAAGTGAATAATTCTGCTACCAGAATATATTTCGGGCGGGTTGGGTTGACTTCAGCGATCTTAGACTCCATGACCTGATCTAAATTTATATTGTTGTGCTAACTTTTACTGAGGTATCCTACAGGGGACTAGCCGAGTTTTTGTTCTGTTCCTCTGTCTGGATTATAATCTGACTGAAACCCAAGGAACTGTCCTAAGAGCAAGGACACGGCAAAGGTCAGTGTTCGCTTGTTCCAGACAAAGTTGGGCCAGAGGCTTGAGAAAGTGTACAGGAACAGCACCTGTAGAATGTTAATAAGCATTTCATATACCTGTTTTTCTGAAGACGACAAGGACAAAAAATATATGCTTGAAGGGGTTTTACACTGTTATCAAAGGTCTAGATAATAGCTGCTAGATAAAACCATGAGTTGCAGTAACATTTTAGCCCATTAAACCTTAGGGTCACCTTATCCTCAGAAAAAAATGTCTTGCAGAGTTTTACAGAACTTGATATCCAGCAGGAAGAGCCCTTCAAAAAAGATACAAGTAGACAGTAATTTTAAACAACAGATTTGTTGTGGTCTTACTGATACCACAGTACTTTCCAGACCAGGAACTAAGGCATCTGAGGAGGAGAAAATAACATTCAGTATATCTTTATCCCCAGTCTCTGGCTGTCAAGGTGCTTTTATAGGATTTAAACATGTAGAGAAATAGGTAGTGGAAAGCAGTTGATTTTTGTTTAATCTGTATTTCATGTAGGAAATATGTGAAGCTTTAGATCTGATTATCCACCAGAACAAAAGGGCTTTTACAGACCATGGGCTGAAAAAGGCTTGGGAATCTGCCTGATAATCTTCCAAACTATCCTGAACCTAAACACAGCAATCTGGGCTAGATCTGAGTAGAATAGGTGGCAGATAAAGTTGCTGAAGGAGATTAGTCTTGGTAAAGCAGTGGGAAACACTGGATATTGTCTGTGTTTTCCGATAAAGATTTTGTCTTTGTCCCTTGTCCTCCCTGAGTGCCTAAATTTAGACTCCGAGATGCATCCTTGAGAACAGAAATGAGTATTGATGGTTGTTTGCATGTGAAGGTCTCATTGATTTTGGTGATATTTAGCATCACCCTGTGCCATTAAACAGAGGCCATCTTTGAGATATGTGACTACAAAATTTGGGGTTTGCATGTAATTGGTGTAAATTTCAGTGGCTAAGGAAAAATGTCATTTGAAATGAACAGTAACTTTAGCAAGAGTGCTTAGAAAATGTTGACTTCTTGGCTACCCGAAAGAAAGCATTTTGAATATTGTTAATATATGGGAAAGGTTTGAAAAATTTGATAAAACCTGATGAAGAATAGAGGCTTCAGACTGTGCCCTTGTAGGCTCAGTGGAAAGTAATATTCTTTGGGATTAAAGGAATTGCAGAGCCCATTTTCAGTGTTCAACCCACTTGCACTGTGATTTCCAGAGCTGCTGGGAGCCTGGCTGCCTGGATTCCCTGAAAAAGGAAGCTCAAGGGGATGCAGCGAGCTGGAAACGGTTGCAACTTTCAGGTACTGGCAGTATGAAACAATGGATAGAAGAGGAGATAAGGGTCAAGTAAAAAAAAGAGAAGCAGATGGAAAATGCATTTTTTGGGATGTGGCTGAATAGCTGTGTAGCACAGGTATGGAAAATGGTTTACAGAACAAGTATATGGAAGACTAAATATAGAAAGGAGATGAGATTAATGTTCTGGAAACCAGCTGCAGATGATGTGATGTGCCCTGGACACTCTGTTCTCTGTTCTTGTATCATCCCCCTGGTATCCAGGCACTTAACTGGCAGATGACTCACTGTGTCTTTGTGCTGCAGCTTGCTTCTCAATTAGATAAAGGTAATTCTTTCCACTTTTGGAGTGATGCTGAAAAGGATTGATCTGCAAAGTGCTCTGTAGATACACTAACACTCACAGAGCCTCTGAAGCCTAGGTTTTAATTGTGGAGCTGCAGATAATTTTAGTACATTATTGCAGCAACAAAAATGCCTAAGTGCAGTAATTCTAGTCCATGGTACATTATTTTTGATGCTCCAGATACCTGAGAGGATATGGAGGCTGGGTAAATTGCTAGCATAATACCATTGGCTTCACTTACACTGTTCCACAATGGGGATCAAAATATTTTTTCTGGTCGGGAATTAAATATCTTTGTTTCCAGTGCAACTTTCTGAATGCTCTTATTTTTTTAGCTGATGTGCCACATAAAACTTCAAGGTTACCTTTGCTCTGAGCAACAGTGAAGTACAATTATTCCAGGTGAAATACAAATTCAGAACATTTCATCCAGGTTTGCAGAGCTCACACACCAGTGTGTGTCAAGTGTCATGCCAGAAAAGTATTGTCCACAGCTCTTGACCTAAGGTCATATCAGCTCTGATGGTGATTCATCTCAGCTTTACTGACGTTTTGATGTTGTCATTGGTGCAGAAGATGAGTGTTGGCAGTAAAAACTACTAAATTCAGAGAAACTCTGGTAAGTAATGCTTTTTATTGACCTCACCCATGCTTGTGTTTAATCTGGACAAGATGACTTTTCTGACCAAGCAAAAAGTTGTCTTTAACCCAGTTAGAGACAAGCTTAAAAATTCCAGTGAATCACTAATGTTTTCTGAAACTCTCATGACCAGCTTTCTGTGTACCTGGTTTCTATCCAAAAGAAATGCAAACTCCAAGTAACTGAGTGGGACTGCTTGGAGAAACTCCCCCCTTTTAAAAGAACGATTTCATTGTGCTTCTCTCTAACTTTTAGTGGTTGTGTGAAAGAACAAGGTCTGAAAACAAAGTGTCTGAAGCTCATGATCTTTCTAACAAAGAGGCACTCTTCCTAGTCTTTATTCCCTTCCTGCTTTAAAATCTCTCATTGTCTGTTTTACCAATTTCTCCTTTCCCAGATAAAATGATTCACAGTTCTTCATCTTTTTCAACTGAAATTGAATTAACTCTCAAATTCTTTCTTGTTGTTTTCCAATATTGCTGTCACTTATGTGAAAAAGTAACAACGAAGTGGAGGTGATGGCTTTTTTTGGCCTTAAGTGCTTTAAAAAGAAGGTTTGTTCCTTCCAATTTCTCTGTTTAGTTACTAAGTGTAAATATCAAGGACAGCTTCAAATCTCCTCACTTGTTTGTCCAAGAAAGAGGAAAAAAAAAATAAATGCATCTTAGCTGTGAGGATGTGGCACTTAAAGCAAGTTCAGATAACCAAACACTAGAGTGAATTATTAGGCAGCTGCTGCTAAATGTGATTTTATTATTGATGTAGAAGGACCTTATTCAAAGAACTGTCGATCTTTCTAGACTAGAGCTAAGTCTTCTACAATTCCTTAAAAATGTTGCTGGATATTTAGACTTTTTTTACCCCCTATCTTACAGATTTTTTTAAAGGTGGTCCCAGAAATAATTCTAAATGGATTTGTATTTCAAATGGCTTTTTCTCGTGTTAGTATAGTGTTGCTAGCTTGGAGCCTTTCTGATCCTCTCTCCTCCTAAGATTTCTTGTTAATCGGGTTACATTGTATAGCCGCCATAATTCCAGCATGCAGATTCCTCTTACAGGACTTGTCTACTCAAGCATTCAGACTTTGAGGCAGATAAAATTCCTAAAAACTGCTAAGAACCTTGATCTCATCTTTAAGGTATGCTGCTCTCATCTGTGACCTTTCTCGTATACTCAAACCCTTCCCTTTATTCTCTGTATGTTCATGCACTGAATAGAAAACAAAAAATCAGATCTCAAATGACACATTATCAGTTTAAGGCAGCATCTTATCCATTAATATAGGAAGTGAATCCTTTTCGGTTGCATAACAGGTAAGTTAAAATAAGCAGGCTGTGTCTGAAGATACATGGTACAAACATGGCACTCAGCTTTTTGCTGTTTTATCTTTCAGCTCCGTCTATTAGAATTACTCTCTCATCAAACAAATGAGGCTTTTACAGATATTAGCAGGAGATGTGCATCTGCTACAAGCCATGTAGAGTCACCTGATTCGATTAGTGTGTTGAATAATGCCTACATGATCTTATTACCTAAATATGCTGTGTCCTTTTTCCTGTACACATATGGTAGCAGCCCCTCTTGGTCCTGGCATTTAAGTACAGCACGCTGTGCATAAATGATTTAAATAGTATAGAGTGGCTCATTTTAGCAGGACCATTCTTCAGACATTAAATAAGTGTTAAATACAGTGCTTCTGGGTGTGTCCTTGAATTGCATTTCCTCATGTAACAGAACATGGATCAAAGCTATTCAAATACTAAGTAAGTCTAGAATAACAGTCTTAGTTTGCTAAAAAGTGACTGTTTCATTGAATTTTGTTTAAATGAATCATCTCTCGTCCCTTTCTGTGGCTTTTTGACTATTATACAGCAATCACCCTTATAATGACAGTGATTTTATTCCATATAGTAAATCAAAGCAGCTGGATAATTTAATTTCAAAGCCATTCAATTCCAGAGTTTAAGTAAATTGATATAATTTTTAAAATCCCATCTCCTTGCTCACTAAGGCAAAGTTTTTCACCAGCTTGTAAAATATTATCTACCAGCCCACCTGATTTTTTACAGGCTCTGGGTGAGATTGCTCCAATGAAATTTAGCAAACTCGATTTTTAATGAAACGTATTTTTCCAAATAGTAAAATCGTAAGCACTAAAACACCTACCTTTTGACATGCAGTCTGAAGCCTGCCTTGCAGTGTCAGTGGCACAGTGCTTCACCCCCATGAAGTTTTCTAGTAGTGTTGGATAACAAGTATTTCTTAATATTTAGCACAAACTTCATTTTGCACCATCTCTGTGAATCAGCCGATTCCTTCCCATATGAAATACCTGGCTGTGAACAATTTGGGACTCAATATTTGGCATATTTTTCTCCACCTAAAACACTCCCTTTCTGTCT
Organism: Donacobius atricapilla; assembly: GCA_013397315.1. Lineage (NCBI taxonomy): Eukaryota > Metazoa > Chordata > Aves > Passeriformes > Mimidae > Donacobius > Donacobius atricapilla. The sequence continues at coordinate 10,304 of WBMY01002685.1, forward strand.
ATGACAATTTCTCTTGACAAAGCCACTGGATTACTTACCTTGCGTGTAACTGAGGTTTAAGGAATGGGGTATGTTGTATTTAAAAGGGGAGAAGATTTAGGATTGTAAATCAGTGCCAATAAAACGCTTTGGTGGTAACAGGAGTCAAAGATCTGCTGCAGTTTGCTCAACAGCTGTACCGTATGAGAGGCTTATACTGCAAACAGTAATATTTGTGTCCACATATATTATATAATATTCTGTGCCATCAATAGCCTGCCTGAAAGGAAAGGGGATTTAAAGGTTTCGTAACCTACAAATTTGCCAGTTTGTTATACTAAAGGAAATGTCTCATTCCCTGTTACTAGGTCATTAATTCAACATGTAATTGCTATATATAAGTACTCTAAATTCTTTCTCTATTAATTGGAAGAAAGAAATTAAATTAAAGCCTTTAAATGATCCTCAGCATCTTGATTAGAGTGGTGAAGCCAGGCTGCTCCAGTATATTAAGAAAATCCATATTTTCTAATTTTCCTTTTTCTCTTTTTGAATAGTGCAGCATGCCTTGGAGTCCACAGAAAAGGAAAATAGTCCTGTGCATAGGGAAGATGCCTGCTGGGATTTCACTGTTCCAAGCTGGTTTTCACTCCACACTTGCAGAGGTCTAAAAGAACATCAGGATTGCAGATTTAGGTGCAACCCCTAGAGTATTTTCTCCAAGTATTTACACGCCAAAAAATATATTCCTTAGCCTCAGGCCAGACTGAGGAGGCCAAGAACAATGAAAAACAACTTCTCTCTTCTGGTGGTAGTGAAGAGGTGTTCATAGAGGAACACATTACACAGGTAAGTCCACCACCAGCAAGGCAAAGGAATGCAAGCACCTTCAAACTTCTGCTTTTTCCATGTGCTATGATGTTAGAAATACCTGTCCCCAAGTGGAATATAGCCTGTAAAAATTCCACTAGCTGTCACCTAACTGATATTCGCCAGTAATGAACTTTGACAGAAAAAGAAGGTAGGAAAACAACAATGAAAACCCAGGTCTAATATTGCCTTCACTGGAGCAACCTGCTGTTACTTTTTAATTTCTGGCTCATAAACTTAATTTTATTAAGTTTATTTCAATACCTCTATAATTATTTGAAGTCTAATTATTTCCTGAAAAAAAAATCAATGACAAGTTTCTTCACCTTTGATTGTGTATGGTGGCTGCTTCATACATGCTTCTGAGAACAACTTGTGAAGAAACTTCTCAGGATTATGAATTTAAGATTTTTTTCTTTTTTTTTTCTCAGTTCCAATCAACAACAGCTCTCTTCCCCTGTTACTTTTAGTGTATTTGTGTAGAGTTACACAACTCAAATTTCAATTTCTATGAGTTTCACTTCTCTGTCCCTTATTTATCTGGCAGAACATCATGCTTCTAGAAAGCTGATCTTTCATGGTTTCACCAAAAAATAATTGGGCTCTGATAGCTAACTCTTTACCAGTAATATTCTTCTACCTGACTGGGAGGTCAGGTTAATAATGATGAGTAGTTCATTCTGAAGGCTTCTGTTTCTTGTGCCTAATGTATAGTAGAAGTGGGATAAATTCACTACAGTCTAGTTTCATCTGGAAAATCATTTCACTTACAGGAAAATGATTTTTTTCTTATCTTCTTTTCATCTGTTTTAAGAAGTACTAGATGTTTAAGAGTCACTACCATCCTACATGGATGTATTACTGAAAAAAGACATTTGACTGAAGGATATTCAAAATATGTAATTGGAAATGGCAGTATTATATGCAAAGCTTTCCTCATGATATTGCTCTTTCCCTCAAATAAGCTCCTCTAAAATATTATGGACATGAACATCCAGCTCTGGGAAATATAGGACTCTTTTCCTGCGGAGATCAGAAATAATGCCAAGTACATTTCTTAAAATTCTTGTTGAAGTAGACACTTCTCATACTAAAGGAATGAGGAATACAGTATGGCCCTGAAACATGGAGTGCTCCAGGGTTCAAGGAAATTAGTAACCCCTTCTCCCTGGTACTGTTTGCAACATTGTGTGGGGAATAAATGGAAAATTTTATGTTTTATTAACCATTGATAGAGGGAAATGGCCTACAGCATCCTCAGCAGAGGACATGGGAGAGATGACATTTTAATGAGGTGGAAGTGGGTTTTAGCAAATTGCTGGAACTTTTTTTTTTTTTAATCATCCTTGAATGTGTTAAACTTTTAACTATACTTTCCAAAATATCAGAGTGAGATGTCCAGGGTGATAGTCACAGAAATGTCAGAGCAATGCAAGTGTTTATCCACAGCTCTGCTTCATAGCCCAGAGCTTGTGCTTTGCTCAGCTGTATTATACCTTACATGCTTACAGAATCCATGCTACCCCAGCATGGAATGCCCTAATAAACTATAATTTCTATCTCAAAAGTTAAACCTTTTGCTGATCTTGTAAACTAGAAAAATTCAGAGTGAAAGAGAACTCATGAGAACTCTAATCCAAACTCCTGCTCAAAACACTGTCAGAACTCTTTGGAGCTTAATCCAGTCAGATCTTGAATGTCTGCAAAGACTACACTGTCTAAAGAGTATATCAATAATTATATTTAGTTAGTAAGAGACCAAAATTTGGGTGAGTGTCTTAACTTTCTGATCAGGAAGTTATCCTAATGCTTTAAGGACAACACTTGTAGACTTTTGCCATATAAAGAGAAGTAGTTGTGAGAAGAGGGTGTTAAGAGGGGTCTCCTCTGCAGAGATGGAAATACAGACAGAAATACAGAAGAGAGTGGGAGGCCATGAATAACAAGGGAGTTCCTACTGGACAGGTGCATACTCCAGCATTTTTAGGGTGTATTTAAACAACTTTCCACCCTCTCCTCTGCTCTTAAAAGTGCTTGCAGAAATCTATCTGAAAGGAACACTATGTTATGTGAAAATGCTTCTCCAGCATGGCCCAGGAAGAAATAAAGCAAATATTTCAGCACTGCTGACAAGTGAATTTCAGATAACTGTGGGTTGTATTTGAGAAGCTGAAAATAAGCAACAGTAGGCAGGGGAAGTGGAGCCCAGGCTCTGGGGTTTATGAAAGGTGAGCTGCCTTCAGGAACTCTCTGGCTCTCCAGTGCTCACTGCTTGCAGAGGTCACAGCTCTTCCCTGGAATGTGCTGCAGGATTAACTGGGGGGTTACTGTGTAAATGCAGCGTGCATACTAAAGAAACGTGGCTATGTGAATTGACTTCATAGTTCTCCATCTTCATGTCATCACAGGCAGTTTTATTGATTTGATTTCTGCTTTAAGTGGGTTTCTGTGAGGAGCAAACTTTGTTTCCAGAATCATTTAAACTTCTGCAGGTCTTTATTTCATAATCTTTTTATGCCTCAAACACCCTTATTACACTCAAAGGCCTAAAGATTACTCTTTAATAGTTAAGGCTATTGCAGTCTGAATTTCCTAATGAGAAAATCAAACTTTTTTTCTGACAGACACCCCTGTGACAAATTGTCGTGCACATGATGCAGTAGAGAACAGAAGGAAGGGATGTCATGAGGGAACTGACCCCTCACTACCAGGCTACTTGGCTTTATTAAGTGCTTAGTGACATCAGGTGTCACTTAAAGTGTCATTTTGCTTCTATGTTGTACATTTGTATGGCAGCCATTACAAATAATCACGAGGCTATTTATTGACACCCATCAGAAAACTGAAGTTTTATAACCCATAAAATAGTTAGTAGGCAGGGGCAGATAACAAATGAAGCAGAAGGAAATAATATTTGATTATTCATAAGTCAAATGACCTGTGAAAGACAGCAGTAAAAACTGTAGAAGATGTTCTAAGATGGTGTGAGGCTTCAGGCAATGTGACTTAGCACATTTTGCAGTGAAAACATGCTGGTTTATGAGCCCTTGGCTCTGTTTTGGCAGGGGGATGGGAGGCACTATCCAGCAGAGACCTGCTCTTCACTGCTGAAGGACAGAGCATTTTGGTGTCTCATCTCAGAGGAGAGAATAAGAGAAGGATTTTCCCTCTTCCATCAGCATCTCACCTGTGTCACAGGTTAAGTGTGGGGGAAGGAGGACTGGCAACATTTGTATTTTAATTTTTACCATGCCTGTTTTCCTTATGTGAGTCCTCTGGCCCAGTCACACCAAACTTTATTTCATTCTAAATAAGTCCCAGGTGGATTAACTAATCTAGAAATGTGGTTTCATACAGGCTTGTGCAGCCAAGCTGGGGGTAGTCCTTGTCTACCTTTTAACACCTGAACTGTAGGCTTCATTGTCTTCAGAGCAGCACAAAGCACAGAGAAAAAACCGACTCCTGCAGCATTTCTGAGAAATAATATGTTAATTATTGGAAATAGCTTTGCTTGGAAGAGTGGAAAATTGATATATTAACATTACTTGAATGAAATGAGTGATATGTGACTTGTTCTCTAGGTGGCTTGTGTTTTTCCATCCCAGTGTTCAGTCTGTAATGTGAGTTTTAAGTAGTGCACCATGTTGCTTTCATGTGGGTTTTTTTTTTGTTGTTTGGAACATCAGTCTGTTTCCCTTGCTCAGTTTAAAGCAGCACTACTTTTGTACAGTGTTTTGTCAAGTGCTGTACAAATGCCATGGAGAAGTCCTACTCTTAAGGAGCCTTTGTAACATTTCGGAGAACAACCCAATAATTGCTCTGCCAAGTCACTCTTGTAACCTTCAATCAGCAAGTCTCAAACAGATGCTGCCTGCTTATAATGAAATTGAAGCTGCTTTGTTTTCGATTATCTCAGTCCTAATACTTAGGCTTATTTAGGTCTCTGTCTCTTAAGATTTTACAGAAAGGCTGAAAAATGTGCATCAGTTGTAACCAGTTTATATAGTTAATATTGAATATCACCCAGGGAATATGAATTCCTGATGCACCTACGAAAACTACAGCTAAAACTAGCAAAAATCCAAAATATAATCATTAGTTGTTCTAGGATTCAACTGCTTGGAAAGTATTTTAGCTTTAAGTTCCTGAGCCAATTAAAAAAAAAAAATAATAATTATATGGCTACAGTGCGAACATTCTTTTTCCAATAAAAAACTGTTATGATGCAGGGGAGGGGGTATAATGGGCTCTCCTTTTTTTGGATTTATGGGTAGTACAGGCATCCATATTCAAACACATATTCAAAGTTCAATCTGCTGTTAAGGGAAAGTGGTCTCTAGGTCTCTAACTGTACCTGTATCATTATCCAAAACTGTAGGCAGAAAAGGGCCCGGGGGAGGGGGCAGTTTGGTATCTCACCTTGCTGGCATCAGTAAGAATTTTTCCTTTTTGTTCTTCAGGAAGGAAGACAAGGAAAACTATTTAAAGGTACATCCAGGAGTCTTTTTTCTATAAAAAGACTTTAGTATTCATAGCAAAAATCACTGAATTATAATCAGTCTTTACTACTTGTCTCTGCTTTAGACACTTTAACTGTAAAAAGCCATCCTATAAAATGCAATATTTATTTAATTCAACACAATTATGTGTGGATAAAATTTAAATAAGACTGTTGTCATTTTAGTTTAAATTCTTTGGCAGGCAAATCAGTTTAATGGTAGTTGATTAATAAAATAAAAATGTTCTCTAGATTCATAAATCAACCCAATGTTCAATTTATTCAAAACACTGAATTAGGCACTCAGCTAGGGCAGTGCAGAAGAAAAAATTACATTGCTTTCACTAATAGCTTTTCTGAGTATGTAAATTTGTAGTCAATTGTAAATGGCTTTGCAGAAAGGGGACTGGTGTAGAAATTTAAAAGTAAAAATCCAACAATGTTCAGGTAGTGAACGAGTCTGTCTCCACTCCTGTCTCTTTAGGTTTATGTATAAAAAAAATTATTCTGACACCTAGTGAGGAAAGTTTCAAATTGCCCAATCTAAAACCAGAAGCATAACTACTGTTTGGTGTGAAATGATTATTTCTTGAAATTAATGGGTGTTACTGGTGCATATCACCGTAGGAAGGGATTCCCTGGCATTTTTGACTGAATTTACCATGGCGCCTATTTGCGAGCTTTTGCAGAATGAGCAAAAACAGGCTTCAGATTTAAAGCTGTTAAACTATTTAATGCTCAGCTCCAGTCCCACAGGACTGGTTAGTCTGTAAACCAGAGGGAAAACTCTTCCAAGTCTGTCAGAACTCTGATGTCAGTCTTACTGCTTGAGGTTCTGCTTCAGTCCTTGGTTGGTGCGCCCTGTTGTGCACCTGGTTGTGCACCATGAGTGGAGTGTCTTGGTTCAGAAATGCTCTTCCCCTTGTGCCCAAATTCAGCTGTGCCCTTGGGCCTTTGCTGTCCAACCCACAGAGTTTCCACAGTGATCGCATCCCCTGCCTCTCTGGTGTTCCAGGAGTACCCAGCAGTGTGAGTGCTCCCCTGGTTGTTCCAAGCAAACCTCACAAGGACAAGGCACTGGGTTTTGGGGAAGGCCCAGCTTCACCTGGAAGATGCCTGACTGAGTTTTCTGTTGTCATCTCTCATTCCCCCTGTCCAAGGTTTGGGGAGGGTGAGAGGAACCTGGCTGCTCATCCCTGCAGGATGCCTGGTGATGGGCTCTGAGAAGGTCCTGGCAGGTCCAGGCAGTGCAGAAACACTGGCACAGCTCACTTCTGTATCCTGCAAAGGTGAAGGTAACTATTGCAAGAATGGAGCCAATCTCCCTTTTTCCAAATGGCCCCTCTCAATAGGCTTTCCTTAGAAATTGTTAGCAGTAAAACTTTGCATTCCCTCAAATTATGCAATCTTTCCTCCTTATCTTGTAGGACAAGGATAAGACCTCCACAGTGGATTGTTTGGTATTTGCTGTCCCAGCTACAACAGCCTCCTCTGCTGAGGATCAACGCGATCCTTTAGGTGTCCCGAAGTTTTGTTTCAGCCTCTGAAAGCCTGCAGAATTTTCTGTGTGTGAAACAAATGTCATGTCAGGCCCAGCACTATTCTGAACACCAGATAAGCACAGCAGCATCTTCTGACACTGAACCAAGCTAAGCTTTAAATCTGCAGCACTTTCTGGAAATGCAAATCTGTGCCACGGCACATTGAGCGTGTGTCTGGCCCTGCCATGTGTGTTCTGGATCTCTTGGCCATCCCCTCTTTACCCCTTCAAAACAAGGTCAGAGTAATCACAAGTCAGGGTTTCTTGCCTCTCAGATACTGGAATCTATAAAAGTTTAAAAAAAGCCATACCTGTGTAAATGTACTGCAGTCCTGCCCTAATGGCAGGGTGCTGGAGTAATGAATTTAAAAGATGTGAATGGATGTTAATAAATGCAAATCTTTCATATCAGTTTGATATTGTGCTGTGTGGAACAATAATGCTGAAAATGGTTTGTCAGTTTGATTAATGAACCTGTTCCGTACACAGCAAACCCTGCAGGAGTTTGTATTCCTTAAAAGCAAGGTTATAGATGCAAGGGAGCTTAGGGAAAATCTCTGTTTTGCTGCTCAAACCAAGTAATATATTTAATAAATATTATCAGAGAGTTTACAAGAAGAGAAATCCCTTGATTAAATATTTGCCTTTTGAGACTTCATTGTAGAAAGTCTTAATGCAACATGTTATGAAAGGACTCCGAAAGAACTCTCAAAACCCAGAAAAGAGTAACAATCCTCTTGGATTAATCAAGAGAATTTAAAAACTGCAGGTCAGAAGGTTTTTATGATGGAGTGTATTTTATAAAATTTTCTAAATTATACATTAAATATAGGTTTGAACTATTTTTCTTTCTTACATTCTTAAATCAAAAGTTCTGGTTAAACACTTTTGCACTGCAGCATTTTGAAGGTTGCACTGCATCCCAATTCTTCAGGGCCAGTTTTTACTCAGAATTTAACATTATCTCTACCTTCCCCCCTTGCATTGTTTAGTCCAGGTGACACTGCACAGGCTTAAATGAGTCTGTATGCCAGTAAGCAGAATTTTCACCCAGGATGTCTCTATAACAAACAATTCTATCATTTTAAATCCTTGAATTTTAACCTATTTATAAAGCTTTTGACAATTAATAAAAAATACTTCTGTGGGTTTATTACAATGCAAAATCCCGTACACGGTCACCACTTTAACAGTGCTGTTTTACTGAATGTGGCACAGAGTTCAGGATGCTCCCTTTTGTGAATACTGCGGGAGAACTACCCACACAGCAGCTGCCTCTAAAGCAACACACATCTCTTACAGAGTTAGAACTCTGGATCTAAAGAAAAGCCTAAAGCCACTTTAAATAAGGACCAACTAAAATAGATGACCTCTAGACCCAAATCCATGTGCTCAATGCCACTTGAAATTCAGCTTGACTTTTGAGAAGTTTGTGAAACTGGGAAGCAGATGGTTATGCTGAAAACTTTGCCTTCCAAGTAACATAAGCAGCTCTATAAGATGTGTCAATTTTCTTCCTCTGTGTGTCAGAAATGGAACATTTAAAACCAATACATGTTATGCTCCTGTTAATTTCCTAAAACAAAAGGATGTTAGTTGCCATTTCAGTGAAAACAGACTAGGTCAACATCAAATAAAAGTATAAAATCCAAATTCAGCCTGTTACAGTCTGCCTGATCTATCTGGAACAACTTACACAAACATAAATGCATTATAGTTGTCTTTTCCTTCAGGATTTGTTTGTGGTCCAAATTGTGTTGTAAAGCATAGCTGAAAGCCTGCTGAAACTAATTTGAGATCCATGAGTTTACAGTTTGATTCCAGTCTCATGTCTTATATAAAATCCTTGTAGGTCTCTTCTTCCTAAGTATTATTTTCTGAATGAAATTGTATTCAGTTACAACTAGATGTGTTGAGAACACTGAAAAATGACATCTAGAAAGCAATGCACTCCTTGTTGTCAATATTTGTTGTATGCCAGGCTGACCTTTTGGATGATAACCTGTGTATTTTTGGAGTGAAGAAAGACTGATTTTGTTGCTTTATTCAAATTACACTACAGTGTAGCAGTACCACATACTTTTGAAGGATATTCAGGAACCAAAATGTCACTAACACAAACAACTTTCCATCTGCTCCCAATTTAATCTGAATGCATTTCTCATTTTACGGAAGAAGGTCATTTCTACAACTGGTGAAAGCTGGTAATCAGTTAATCAAAATGCATTGATTGCTCTAATTATTGCATCTTGAATAGGGGTTTTGTGAACCTTACTCACCCACAATTTAGTTTCGACATATTTTGCTTTCTATCTCATGAAAATCTATGGTTTTCAAAAAACATGGACTTCATCAAGTATAACTTCTTTATTGAGAGTTAGAGGCAAGACCCTCCAGTGAGTGCTGACAGTGTTAGACCATCTCATTTATGTTAGTTGGCTGGAAACAAACCAGTAAAATCAGTTTGAGCAATTTTGTGCACAGTCAAAGTTGCTGCGTGTTACCAGAGATCCAGTCTTGAGCTGGATTGCTCAGAGCACAGAATGAATATTTCATGTAAACTAGAAATTTCTTTGGCACTTGGACTCCAAGTTTGACCTGCAGCCTTTGATTTTTGCACATAAGGAATCATAGTTTTGTTATGGTTTTTGTTGTTGCAGAAATACTTCGTCTAGGGGAGAGTGAACAGGAATATATTTGTATTTGATTCTGGGCCATGGAGTCTGAAATCTGTATGTCTTTTTATATTTTTATGTAAATAAAACTGCTCCATTTCTACATGTCCAAGTTAAATACAAACTTAGGGTACTCTAGTTTCAAAAAAAAAAAATCCAACAAACAAAAACCACCCAAAACAACAACAGAAAAAACCCACAAACAAGGAAAAAACCAAACCAAAACTGACAACAACTAAAAACCCAACCAAAACTACCTCTCACAGTGCTAAGGAAACACAGTGCATACAATTCCAAGGGAAGCAAGTAAAAAGTCAGTCAAGCTTTGCCTGAGTGCAACTATAAGCCCAAAGGAAACTGATTCCAGGTCTTTAAAGTATTGACTGTACTGGATAAGCGAGTACCTGAAAACAAATTAGTAAATCATCATGTATTCCTTCTGTGGACTGAAATCTCAGGTTAAGGTTTAAATAGCTAAATAGCACTCATTTTCCAGATATTGATATTAAGGAAGCACCATTTTCTAGGAAAAGAACATATTTGCATAGCAATTTAATTATGAGTGCAAACATTTTTGCCTAGATGTGTTCAAAAGAAAAGAGCAGTGGCCTTTGGATGAAACCTTTAATGATTAAACCTTTAGTACTGAAGCAAGAATCTACCATTGTCTAACAAATACAAACCACATAAAGTGTGCCACATCTGAAATAGTTATTAAGTCCTAAAAGCAGATCAAAATTAGTATTGAAACAATTAGCAGAAACAGACATGAAACTGTTTTTCATTACAAAAGTACCTCTATAATTCAATCATCTATCCATGAAGCACCAACCATGCTGTCAGAAACTGGCTCATCAATGATCTGGGTCAGAGTGACACTCCACCTTGGGGAATGCTCCACAGTAATTGCTCTTTGAGTATTTTGCCTGGGAAAGCATCATCAAATGTCCCTGCTGGTGATGAGAAGGGACCTCTGGTCTGACTAGATAGGACTGTTGGTGAGAACAAGGACCCACAGTTGATTTTCCTGATTTTAGTAAAGCAATGTGCCCATTTATGTGATGTCCAAAAGCTGAAGCAGACTTGGGGCTGACGAATTTGCAAAGCTTCATTTACCCGTAGATTATTAATGAGAGAATACTGAAGCTATTGTCACCACAGGATTTACTGCTATTGGAGACAAACCTGTTGGGATTTTGCCCAGACAGAGCTCAAGGAAGGCAACTGGGGAACTGAGAACTGCTTTGGCAGTCTGATGAATTGCTGTGCCACTGCTCTCTTCAGTGGTAAGTGTGCCCATCCTGGGAAAAGGAAGAAAATCTCTACTTTGAAGAAGTGCACCCTGAGGTTGAGACAGACTTCTGACTATTAAACCAGTGGCAAGAACTTCTCCAAAGGTCCAAGTGACTTCTTATGTTGGCAACTTGACAATTGGCTCCAGTCTTGTTGCTTGGTAGATTCTGCTGTGCCTGGACTCAAGCTGCCTACAAACAGGGAGTAGAGGGCTGATAAGTAGAGTGCTAATTCTGCCTTGCTCTGGCAAGTCACCCTGGGAGGGAACAGGACCATGGTACATATAGTCTGTCCCAAGCACTGGGGATACCAAATACAAGTTTCTTCTGTCTTCATTAGCAGGCCCTGGATAAAATCTGGAAGCATTTCACAAATTTTGAAAGCTTGAGAGCCCAGATTTCATGTGCATTCCAAGTCTGGACCATGTGTCCTTTGAGCTCCAACTTTTCTGCAAGAATGGCCAGACAGATGAAGGCCTGAACCTGTGAAAAACTGTGGAAAAGCAGTAAAATAGAAATTAGGCATTGGGTAGCAGTCAAAAAATAAATACTTGATAGGATTTGGAACTTCAAAAGACCTTTCAAACAAGAAGTAGAATTATCTTTTAAATATTTGGAGTCCTGCATAAAAATATATAGAAAAACATTCTGGACTGATAAAGTGACCCTTTCAGACATGCTCTTGAAGTAACATCAACAATTTTCAAGGAACTACAATTTGAAAATCAATCTGGAAGCAGAGCTCTAGAAGCTGAAGATTTGGAAATGTGTTTTATGAACACCCCTTAAAACGTCCAGTGATGTGACATCAAGGTAGTTGTTGAAAATAATTTGGAAATTATAGTGGACTCAGACAGCTATGATATGATGTTGTTCCCGAGGCTGGGATTTTGATCTCAGAAAGAAGTGCATCATCTTGGTTTTTCCAGTTTAGGAAGTGTGATTTCATGTGTGTCGAGACAGTCAAGGACTGCAGAAATTTCCCACACTGAGCCCATGTGGATGGATGGTACCAAAAACTCCAGAGTCAAAAAAAAAAAAAAGGTACTTTAAAGCTTCCTTTCTGCACGTAATAAAAGAAAGTATATATATATATATTAGCTACAATAATTATTGAGTGAGTTGGCTTAAAACTCCCCCTGCCTCACCCCACTAAAAGATGGAAACCAAACAACAAAAAGATGGAAACACAACTGCCTTTAGACATTATATTCTTGAGCTAGGAGAGCTAGTCCTCTCCTACTCTTGGTTCAAGCAGAGATTATACCTTGGACCACAGAAAATCCTCACTGAAAGGCTTTTTGAAATTTAGATATAAATTAGTTTCTCAGAAACCCTTTTTCCTTTGTGCATCTTATGAAAGACGAGCAGGTAGGGGGGTTTTGAGAATGGTAAGGCATTTCTTGATAGAACAAAAGGCTGACAGTTAGCCTCATGCATTTAAGCCCATCTCAGTCCTTTTCCATATAAAAACAGCAGTGTCAAAAGATTTACTGTTCCAATAGTCATGCCATTATTTTATTGCACACTTTGCCAATTAAAAAGAACAATCTTTTTTTCCTTGTTTCCTGCAAAGGTAAATCTTTTCATCTGCCTGATACCAGCAGCATGTGCTAACTCAAATATTGTCTGACATAAAACACATGTTTGTAAAATACTCACCTGCTCTCCAAACCCACAGGAAGCCAGGATATTTTAGGGTAAGCAGTGGAATCAGCAAAGGCTCTTTGTTAGGTCTTTTCTGAAGCTGAGACACTGGGGGGAACTAAGCATTTTTCAACACGAAACCTCAAGGTGAGAACCCTCAAGCAAATGTTGACTGCCCTATTTTTCATTCCTCCTTTTATTAAATGGTGGGGGTTGAGTGAGGAATCAAACACATTTCAATTCCCATGCCTAAAACAAATGGCAGAGAAGTTTTTTGAAGACCTGCAGTCCATCAGTATTTATTGATAACAGTTAACCCAGTCCTACCTCATTCAGCCAGACTGAATTCACAGAGCTAAAATATATGAACCAGTTGTTTACTGGTTGACATCATCTGGATATGAGCCTGGGTGTGCCCAGGTGGGCAAGAGGCCAACGGCACCTGGGCTGTGCCAGCCATGGCGTGGCAGCAGGGCCAGGGCACAGACTGTCCCTGTGCTGGGCACTGCTGGGGCCGCACCTCAGATCCTGGGGCACTTCTGGGAACCTCAGGANCTTCTGGGAGCCTCAGGACAAGATGGACATTGAGGGGCTGGAGCGTGTCCAGGGAAGGGAACGGAGCTGGGGAAGGGGCTGGAGCAGCAGGAGGGGCTGAGGGAGCTGTGGGGGCTCAGCCTGGAGCAAAGGAGGCTCAGGGGGAACCTTCTGGCTCTGCACAGCTCCCTGACAGGAGGGGACAGCCGGGGAGAGGTGGGAGGTGTTGGGCTCTGCTCCCAGGGTACTAGGGACAAGATGAAACCGACTCAAGCTGTGCCAGGGGAGGTTCAAGTTGGATATTAGAGAAAATTTCTTCACTGAAAGGGCAACCAAGCACTGGAAAAGGGAAGTTGTTGAGGAACCACTATTGAAGGGTTCAAAAAACATTTGGATGTGACTCTTGAGGACACAGTTTAGTGGCAAACGTGATGGTGGTGTTGGGTTGACCATTGACCTTGGTGTCCTTTGAGGTCTTTTTCAATCATTCACCAGCCTCCTTTCTGCCTGCATCAGTTTTTTCAGGAACCTGCTGCTGCTCACAGGACATTTGACAGAATTTAACATTTACCTGCTGGCAGGAAACTATCACAGTAGTCAGATTTTCTTCTACCATATGTATGGATCTATATTGACTGGCATTGAACACTTAGAAATTAATAGCAAGAAAAGTTCAATTTAATAGTTAAGACCTTCCCTTTAAGAAGTGCAACTCAGTTGAAATTCTTCTCTTTCTTTGTGTGTGATCTGTGGTAAAAATTCAAGGAGGGTTTTCCTCAATAATTTTGTATTAGAAAGATACCAACGTTTTCTGTATTTGCAGATTTGTTTTGAGTGTTTTTCTGTTGCTTTTTAGAGTATTTTCAAGCATCTGCTGTCCTACCTTTGAAATTTATTAGCAAGCCATAAAAATAAATGAGGGGGAGAATTAATCTCTTATACCCTTGGTATGAGCTTAGAGCATGGATTTTGAAATGAAGGTTTAATGAGTTCTGGCCCTGACTAAGAGAGGACTCAGAGATAAGCACCTATTTACCAGTAATCTATTACAGAGGTACTGAATGTAACGCTTCTAAAAGAATTCTTGAAGAGTGGACACAGACCTGTGAAGTTGTCCTGTTTATTGGATTTTGAAATAAGTCTCAGTAAGGTACAAGGCCAGTTGGTCCTCAGACTGGTATTTCTGACAAAATGGGACAGAGGTAGGAAGACAAATCATCTCATCCACACTGCTGTAGCTGCAGCATTTGGTTTCCATACACCCCTAGTGCTTTTAAACCACTGGATTGGTAGAGGGAATAATGCTCTCCTCTGACACTTCCCTGGCTTGAGTTGACCTCGAAGCAAAGCCTGATTATTGTCCTTGTCTCCTCCTCCTTAAACTTTGCTTCAGTCTCACAGTGTTATCATTTCCATGTTCCTTTTATTATGCTTTAAAACCAATATACTAAATTTACCAGAGTTTTCTTGTTTTGTGCAGCCTTGGTGATGCCCGAGAGCTGTAAACCTACACCAGCCCAAGCTAAGGCAGTTTTACAGCCTCTGAGTATGGCCAGAGAAAGGCAAAGCTGCTGGAGCACAGCAGTGAGTACGTCCTACTATTTTACATTCCTGGATGTTGAGAGTTCTCCTAAGTGCACTGATAAAATAAGATATAAAACTGTAAAATAATTTATAATTAGTTGCTATTCCTTCACCTATAAATAAGCCTTTTTCCCTGAAGAAAACTGTTTTCTCGAAGGTGTGAAATTGCACTAGTTTTATAATAAAACTGACCTGGGAGTTGTGCAGGGAGACAGCAATTACAGCAATTAATTACTTGGAAAGAGCAGTTCCCCTCTCCTGCATTTCCTCATCTAGCTGGTTTACAGTTCACTGTCTTTTTATCTCCTTTTTTTAAATCCAACCCATACATCACTATTATCTTCCTCCCCTTGCCTACAAAACAAATGAGGGAGCTCCTGTCTCTTAGAAGCATAATTAAGTGCCATCAAACAGCACTGCATTTAACCACAGCTTCAGAAACAGGCATTCCAAGGGTTCAGTGAGAGCATTTGCTGCAAAGAGGAGCTGGATTCTCCCTCTTGCACTCCTGCTGCAATTTCCAGTGGTCATTGATGGATGTCTCATTAGCTTGTCTAAAGCAGAAGAGTCTGTTTATGCACCTTTGGGATATACTTTCCTGGGATCACAAGTACTAACTTACTTGAACTTGGTCCTCAGTTCCCACCACACTGATAGGTTTGGAAATCATCCTGCATGCCTTGGTCCCTTGGTCTTTGCTTTCCTGCAGCCTGGATGAGAACCAACCTTTCTGAGGGGAAAAAGTGGCCTTAAATTAATGTGTGTGTTTTGTTTAGAAGTTGTCTCCTAAATAGTTCAACATGATGAAATCGGGGACCTTTACCGCTTCTCTGCTCCATTTCAATAGAGTTACTCTACAGATAATTTTAAAAATTATGTTCTGCATGAACTAGCCTGACTCTTAAGTCCCGTTTCTTTTAAGTTTCACCTGAAGCACTTGATCTTTTCTAAATGACATTGGCTTTTAGCAGAACATTTTCACAGCACAATCTTTGTCATGGCCCTTTTATAGTCAGCATTAGAAATGAAATTACCTGGAAAGCAATATTTCCTCTACTTCAGAGGAAAGCCATGAGTAATACAATTACAAGCAATAAAATATAAATGTATCTTAAAGTGAAGCACCATGCAGTAGCTTATTTCTACAGACAGAGAAGAAAAAGCTGGCCTTTAGGGAGATGAACACTTTGAAATTTCAGACTTCTTCAAATGTTTCTGTCTAATGCCCTTGGCCAGTCAAGTGCTGAGTTTATATATAAATTAGGAACAATAAGTCATTACACTTCTTCTAGAGAATGACTAAAGAGTGCTAAGGATTATTGGGGGGGTTTATGTGTGTGTTCGAGAAAAGGGTTTTATAATTCAACCTTTAAATTGGAAAGTTGATTTCTTTGAATTGGAAAGCAGAAAGGTAGATTTCTTTCTTTATAAGCAAGCAAATGTCAGCCAAAATATGAAAGAATATTCCAGGGCTATAGGGATTTATGACAATAAGTTTAAAATTTCCAAATAGCCTGATCTATCAAGTAACTCAAGATTGCAGAGATTTAGAGTAATCTAAAATGAGATTAAGGTGATTTCTTTGTCAGATGAGTCTCATTCAAAGACTTGAGAAAAACCAAGATGCTCAAAGCTCCATGCCTTCTTCTACACATGTAAGTACTGAAGGAATTTAAGACACCTCTCTTCTCAAAAAAAAACCCAAAAGTTAAAAATCAACAATAAAATTACAGTTTTATCAATGATTTAAAAAATTTAAAAAATACTTTCTGGATTTGCATAAATACAGCAACAGATGAGACTAAGACTGTATCAAAGCTGATCTTCAATTCTGATAGGATTTAGTTGTGCTTGTAGTTTTGCTTCCATGTGTTAGACACAGTCTGTCCTATTAGATCTGTTATTCAGCGGGCTTCTTGGAAACTCACAGTAGATTGTGTTTTGCTGTTTTTAAATAACAGCATTTCATTGAAACTGAATGTCTACAAAACCTCAACAAATCATTTGGCTCTGTGTTGTGCAGAGCTCGAGAGAACAGGCAAGAATACACCATTTTCCCTGGTTCATAATCTGTGGTTCTGTTGCTGTAATGTTATTAGGCTCAAAGGCTGCCTGCAATTCCTGCCCTGATCCTTTTGCCCTGTGGAAGAAACTGGAGGGGGTTGCTTGACATCACAGATGTTAGTCCTGCAAGGGAAATCCAATTTGTTCCTGATTTTCCAGAATTCACAGCTGTAAGCTGTCTGAACACGGGAGACTCAGGATGGTTCCTTCATTTTATGTTTCCCTGTATAATTACCCATGGTTAGGCCACAAACTCGGGAACAGAGGATGGAAGAGGGATCTGTGCTGGGCTACAGGATACAGAGAGTTCAGTGAAAACTGTCCCAGATCCATTTCCCCTCCACCTATAATTTTCTACTTGTCTGAGCCACTGAAGAGGCCAGACTTGACCTTGTACACCAAGTACTAAGGATGGATCTCCCTTCTCCACCCCTCCAAACAAGGGGTTCTGGAATTCTTGAAGTGCCCTGGGAGATGCCATTTTGGACAGCCCAGCTATGATGATAACTGTGGCTGGGATCAGTGCTGGCAGCAGAGCTGGAAGCTGCAGCAAGACCTTCTGCTGCCCTTGCTGCTCTCCAATCCCTCCCAAAACCCCTTCCCACTGTCCATGCTTTGTAAGCATCTGTTTTCATCGAGCTCAGGTGGAGTAACAACTAAAAATTATGAGATAACAAAAACCAGTCCAAAATTCTTTGTTCCTCTTTCTCCCCTCTGGGCTCAACAGATCCTGCCCTCAGGGTTGCTCAGCCTAAAATTAATCTTACAACTCTGCTGCCATGCAAGCATTTCCACCTCCTCCGTACATAGATGTTGTACCACATGGGTCTCTGCAAAGCCACAAAATCTAGCAAATAAATATCAACTTTTCATCAGAATGAAATGGATTTGCAAGAGGTTTGGAGCAGTTGGAGGGCCTGTTTTGGCTGTTGAATTTCTTTCTAGCTATAAGGAGTAGAAACAAACCCTCCCTAAACTTCATGCCAGAAGATTATATCAAAACCTAGGAGCTTGGCAGTTCATAAAGATTTAATTAAACATGCTTAGTTGTTTTCCATTATGCATTAGCACAGTGAACTCTGAATCCTCCTCCTTCTCCCAGTGGAAGCTTGGAGGATTCTGTTTGCATCTTTTTCCATCTCTGTTGGTCTGCAGATCAGCCTAGGTCAGTAATGGTATGTGAAAAGCTGAATAAAATCTTGCCAGGAGAATTTGAACCACGTTTTTGCCTCTTCAAGTGATCTCTAAAGCTGCTTATTGATTATATTTTCTTGGTGCTAGAAAAACAACTACGATATTTCAAAGAAGTACTTTTTGATTCTTTGCATTTTCTCCATGTCTGTTGCTAGCCACCTCTTTTCTCAGCAAATGGGTTGCTCTCATTTCTGTTGTGCTGGAAGATACTTAAGTGTATTTTCTAATAGTGCTGGAATGCCCAGTTTGTCCACAGATGCCAATCCTTGCCCAAATGGAGTCCCTTTGCCAGCTGGTGGTTTTGTGGCACATGTGGTGAGATAAGACATTTTTTGTCTTGGCTCCTGGTCCTAGTCCAGCTTTGTAGGTTTATAAAGTCTCATAAAAGCAGATTTATAACTATTTAATGTTTCTAACGGTCTTTTTTTATGCCCTGCAGAAACAGAGCAATACTGCCTTGTATTGACTTCCCCATGTTGCTATTGTATTCCCAGCAGTTTCACCGAAATAGCCTTCTCAGAGCAGTATTAAGTACTAGTGATTATGTGATAGTGTAATGTTGTATTTTGGGAATATCAACTCCCACAGTCTCATCAAAAGATGATGGGCCTCATTATTCTAGGGAATGTGTGGAGTAAGGAATGGCAGGTATTGCAGGGATGAGGACACTGGCATTAGTGCTGAGCCTGTGCTTGCACATTTCTCCAAAAAGCTGGAGGGGCAGATGTGTATTTTTGACTTTGGGGGGCATTATGGAAAATATTGACATTTCATTTACTTGTACTGTGGTGTTAGATACTGTATAAAAATGAACCTATAATTAATATCTTTATCAATATAGTTATTATATTATCATCGTCACCATTGTGTGACATCCAAAAAGCTGCTGCTTCGTCCTCTGTCCCCCTACCCCACACGTGCAGTAGTTCCCAGAAGTGCTGTGGGAAGTCTGGTTGAAAAGTTAGTTGCCAATGCATGACAAGCAACAGGCAGCAAAAAACAGCCTGACTACCAAGGAAAATGAATTTATTTCAATGGATTCATTAGTCTGCCTTTTAAATAGAGAAGAGGGATTTTGGTGCCCAGCCATACATTGATAGTTCCATTTTTGTGCACCAGGCCTGACCTGCAGCTGCAGCTTCAGAAAGACTTGTGTCTTCTACAGCTCCTTCCAGAGTCTGGCAGCCTTTTTCAGAATTCTGGGGCACCCTAAAATGGCACAGAGCATCTCTGTTTTACACCTGATTCATCCCCTGAGGTTGCTACGGAGTTAATTGTGCAAACTGGAATTAAAACCCGAAGCCCTAATTAATACTGCGGAGTCACTTAGCATTCAGAGTCGGGTTCCCTCTTGCTCTGTGTCAGGACAGGAGAGGAAGGGTTGGTGGGCACCTCCTCCTCCTTCTCCTCCTCCTCCTCCTCCTATTATTCAGCATGTTCCCCACTCGGAGGGTGCCGCCCTCCAACCCAGATTCCAGAGGCACGGGATTCTGTGGGAGGAAAATACAATGCAAAAATAGGAAATTGCACTGAGGAGCTTTTATGTTGGTGGCACAAAAGTTTCAGCACGTCAAAGACACCATTATTGCTATTTCTATCCTGTTCCTGGTGAGGCCAAATGTGGATCTTCTGGGAGTTTCCAGATGAGGTTCCTGGTGGAATATGTGGGAAGATGTTGCCTTTTTCCCCCTCCTTTTTTCTTCCTGCCTTTTTTCTTCTTTCTTGAGCTAGCAGGGATGAAAAGAGTACACAGCCTTTACACAAAAAATGGACTTCATGGAGTGTTTCACAGGCAAACAATGACAAATGAACACATAGAAAGACCTAAATGAAAAAAGACATTCTTTAAATTGATAAAAAACTGTAAAAAATGCAGCCTCCTGAGCAAAAAGTTGATATTCTTTGTATCAGGTAGCACATTTTCACGCAAAAAAAGCGCTATGTTTAATGTGTAAAAATGAACAGCCTCCCCTGTTGGGATTCTGCAATCACAATGACTGGTTAAGCACAGGTAACATGAGGACAGATTTCTGCCTGATTCCCACCTCTAATTCTTGTTTCTCACCAATCCCAAAAGTTGTTTGCCTGTGCTCTGTTTTCATTACCAGTATCCAAAGGTTTCTTTTCAAATCTAAGTTATTTAACAGCCATTCACACATTTTTCCCAATTTTAATCCATATACAAGTCAGTGAGGCTGAAATTTGGAAACAAAATAAAAAGATTATTTAGAAAAATGTTAAAATAAGGTATTATTAACATTTTGGTATGAAGATATATTTTCTGCATGTTTTTGTTTATGTCTGCGCCTTTCTAAAAAGCCTAGGCTTTGATGATTGGACACTTTCTGCTGAAAAGCATTTATTAAAAGATTTCTTAGCAGATTTGTTTGTGTTAAGGACACTATGCAAAGACAAACAGTCACCTACCATCAATATTGAACTTTTCATTCAAATAATATGAATGCCTGGTATTAGCCTGAGATAGTAATTTGCTTTGGAAAATATGGTAGGTTTTTTAACATAACCACTAATTCTACATGGAATAAAAAATAAACCAATTTAACTGACTCAAAAAATCCATGAAAGCATATTGCACCAATTCTAGTTTACCTATTAGATTCTTTCCTGTTCTGAGGACTTAAATGACCACAGGAATTGACCCAAAAATATTAGTGAAACAGCTATGTCCAGTTTTACCCCAGGCTCACTAAGCAAGTGAAATTGTAATGAAATTTTAATCCTTTTCTGGACAAACAAAAAAGCTTCCTCAATTTCCATGCATAGAAAACGTTAGAAACAGTTCAAGTCCCATAAATATTTTTTATGGCTTTTGCTACTTGAACAACCTGAGGTTTCTATATAAGATCAGGACATAAAATCTGTAGTGAAATATTATCAAAGACTAAAGCCTAAATAATCTCAAAGTCTATCTAGCTTAAATAAACACTATGTCCTAATATATGCAACTTTTTTTACAGAATTAGTATGTAGGCTTTTGATCAGTGACTTACTTGGTATGAATATTGCTGTAAGAAAAAAAGCATGAATATTTTTCTACTCTCTCATGCTAGCATGTGTCTCAATATTTTAATATTTAATGTGAAGTCTGTGGGGAATTTGTCCTTTCATGGATGAACAAAGACTCAGGTGGAGCCTTCTCAATCTCCCATTGTGGTTGATTCTGTGGAAAAAAAGTCCCTAAA
This sequence comes from Donacobius atricapilla, assembly GCA_013397315.1. Lineage (NCBI taxonomy): Eukaryota > Metazoa > Chordata > Aves > Passeriformes > Mimidae > Donacobius > Donacobius atricapilla. Next base: position 31,384 of record WBMY01002685.1, read on the forward strand.
ATAATAATAATAAAAAAAAGTGTGCTGCATCAACCTTAAAATATTCTGATTGCAGAGAGAGGTTGTCAGAAAGTATTGTGAGCTTTATTTAAATGTACTTTGAGCTCATCTTTGCCCCTTCTGAAGTTGGTGACTCCCTGCCAGCACTAACCAGGCGGGGCTAATTGTTGAAACTCTGCAAAATATCAGCTTAATACCTAAACAGTGCAGCCTCAGCCTCCAGAAATGACATAATCCCTGTGGCACAAAGGAAGTGAAAGATGTGGAGTTTGTACCACCTTTCTATACTGCCAAGTATTGGCCGAAATGAACACGCAGGCACTTTCATGGCAGGCAACAGCAGGATCATTTTTTAACCTCGGTATTTCAGTCCTGGAGTTTGGATTGGTGCGAGCTGGGGTCTTTGGGTGCTGTTAATGGCAAGTGCAGGCCACCAGAGTGCAGGGTGTGGAGGAGGCTGTGGTGCTCGAGGTGCTCAAGCGGTGCAAGGACTGCTGAGAAAACTTCCCTGCTCCTTTGGAAACCAGCCCTCAGGCAGCTCTGGACACCTAACTACGGGCCCTTCCTTGGAAATTGTTCCTGAATAAAAGTGACTTTGCTTCTCCTGAGGTTTAGGCGCTCCCTTTTGCCTTCTCTGGGGTTCAAGGCTTGTGTCTGTTAGATTAATGTGGTGCTGCTTAGCTCTAGTAGGTCAGCAGTAGGAAAAATGCAAATGGAACAGGTGGCTCCAGCACCCACGTGCATGATCCATGACATTCCAAAAGAATCTCTTCTTCCAAAAGAAGAGCCATCCAGGAACATTTTTTTAATTAGAATTGTGATTCTGAGCCGTTTGGTTGTACCAGTGAAACTCCTGGTGTTGAACGGACAAAGCACAGGGCAGTGCTATCAGTGAAGGACAGCATTTTTGGTAGAGTGGTGAGCAGTGTGAGCTTAAAAACACTAAAACCAAATCTGAAGTGAGGCGTCTCCCTGAGCTTAGTGTTACTTTTGGCCAGCACAGAAAGAAAATTCCCTCAACCTCGGAAAATTATGCTGCTGTTTCAGCATTACTACATGATGTGTGATCTCCAAGCTTTTTCCAGGAATCTTACATGGGGGGAGCGTGCTCCTGAACGCAGGTCCCATCTCTACAGTCAGAGATTCACCTTCTGTGTCCCCTCTGTGTGTAGCCCTTCAGGCAGTGTCAGAACTTGACCCAAAAGAGGGTGGTGAGCAGCTCCAGCCCCCTGAACATCCGGAGAGTTGTTGCTCCCTGCCCCTCACCAGCTGTCCCTCCGAAAAGAGACAAGGGTGGAGGAAGCACATGGATGGAAAACCTCTCAAGACCTAGAAACAGAGACAGGCTCAAATTAAAATCTTGGATCTGAACATGGGAAGATCAAAAGAAGAGTGGGATGCCAACCTCTTGCACAAATTGTACTTGCTTCTACTTGCTGCTCCCATTTTTTCGCTTTTTACCAGAAAGATTGGAAATCTCTTCTGGTCGAGCTGATGGAAGTCCAGCACCTTACTTCAAAGTGATAACAGCAAAACTGTGATAGCAAAGATGAGGAGGAAAATTACTTTTCCCTTTTTGTCCATGGATGAAGAGTTATTTTTTAATTCTACACAGAATGTTGGCATGATATAGGAGTGCTTGTGGGACGAAGGTGGCAGGAGGGGGAAGAAGAGAGGGAAGGAAGGAGGGAAGTATAAATAAACTTATTTAATGATGTCCACAATTTCTCTAGTGCCTTAATGAAGCTGCTGATATAATTGACTTGAAGTCTGTCCCTTTTTTCTCATTTGAGCCACATCAAAGCACCTCTTTCTATGGCATTCCTTGCTTACAAAGTACATAAATTATCTCTGGCCAACTCCACTTTTATCAAGCAGCAAATATTACTTCATACTGAATGCCTTCACTATAATTAATGGAGGTTATGCCTAACAACTAAAGACATAGATGCAATATTTCACTTTAGTCAACAAAGTTGGGAGTGTATATAAGCATTTAAAGTCAATAACTGTAATAAATTTTAAATGGCAATAGCAATGTAATGTTCAAACATATTCATATAGGAGATGACATAAATTTTTTTTTTTTTTTTGCTAAGATTCACATAAGGAGCCCATGTCTTTGGTTCCAGATATTTGATTATGATCAAAGTTTTGGAAATCTAATAGATACTATCAATGTTGGGTTTTATTAGGCCTTAATTAACCTAAATCTCTTACTTTGTCCAGATTACTGATGTTTGCAATTCCTTATTCTAATATTTTTTTACTTTCCCAATCACCACACTTCACCATTACTTTGTCTGCTGCCTTGTAGCTCTATCTAACCATTCTTCAATATTTATCCATTATTCTGCAGCATTTTGTGTGCTGGGCAGGAAAAAGTAGTATTCAAATTTCAAATGTATGTGTAGGGAAGGACAGCAAGAGCATCAGTGTCTGCTTCCAGTGCCACTGGTGTTTGGAATTTGTCCTTGCCAGCAGATTGTTGATTTTACATCATGAGTAGGTTAAAGGTGTCAATATCAATGTGGCGTTTCTTTTGTTTTTAGCAATTATGGTTTAATCTGAACAGGGGATGCACATAGTTACAGTTCTGGTCAGTACCTCTTCCTGGGGAATTATCAGTTCTCTTTGAAGAGGCTCTAATCCCATAAAATCTATTTTGGCTGCATTCCTAATGTTTCATGGACAGTGGAGTCTAAATTGAATATTTCCATGGAGGAAAGAAATCAGAGACATTTTACACAACCCTTGGAATGTGACAGCTCATGGACAAAAAAAGTAGAGAGTAGATGGCCTGGGACATGCAGGATTTCTCCTGCAATGCTACTGCTGCTTTGTCTGAGGTGCACAAAATACAAAACCTGGGCACTGTTCTTTGCATATTGGTTGTTTAATCTCCTCTGTCTCCTGAAACTTTCTCTGGGATGGGTTCAAGGAGCTAAGAGCAATCCCCAGATTTTCTGCAGAGCCAGAATGGCTTCTCAAGTGCTTAGACCCTTGGAGCCCAGAGGACCTTGTTGGGCCACCTCACTGCAAAGCTCTTGGCTCTTCTCTCAGCTCTGGAACAGAGCTCTCATCTCTCTCCAGTATTTCCAGTGCATCTTTTTGCTGTCAGGCCTTTCCAGTCTTTCCCTTGTCAATTGTCTCATTTGGAGAATGCCAGAAGCTAGTGGTTTTTCGTGCGTGTCTTGACAGTTTTCTAGTGATTCCTCAGAAATGTAAGAGCTGTACGTAGATTTTTGCAGGTCACTCTGGTCTTGTCACAGGTATTGGTTTAAAGTTAAGCACTTAAGATTCGAAAATGCTTGCCGGTCAAAAGGAAGGACAAAATTCAGAGGGTTTGCAAACAGTCAGAGGGTTTTATTAATAAATTACACACTTAACATGTTTGTTCCTGACCTACTATAGGGGCAGCGGGCTTTGGATAAAGGGGCAGGGTGAAGGGAAAAGAGAAATTAGAGGGGTTGATGAAAGAGGGAGAAATGAATTGAAGGAAAAGAGAAAAAGAGAGGAAGAGAAAGACAAAGAGAAAAAAGAGAACAAAAGAGAAGCAGGCTGCAGGCTAAATTATTGCTTGCTTCTGAATGCAACAGTCTGTTCAGATGAAAAGAAGAATTGGATTTTTTTTTCCTTACTACTTAATTGTTAAATGGGTCTTAACCTTTGGGTAGATTTTGCACGGAGCTCCTTTTAAAAGGCTTTATGTTTATTCATAAAGGTCCCAAGGTTCTTACTAAAGAAGTCCTTTTCAACCCCCATATACCAGTGTCTTTTGTTTTACCTGCTGTAGAAAAGGGATACTTGTCTTTGAATTCTTTTATTTCTAAAAATTTTAATACATAGGTGCAGTTTATATTGGCCTTTTTAGAAATTTGTCGGATTCAATTCTGAAACTGTAGAATTCTGACCTTAGTTTCCTCATACTGCATCTCCATTAGAGAAATATTCTTTTCTAGGAAATTAACTTTACTGTCGCTTTTCAGACTGAATCATCAGCAATTATTTTGTCCCTGCAGAGTGTTTTCATGGCTCTCCAGAAATTTATGGGTAACCATCTTAGATGAAAATAGTCACAGAAAGGGCTTTATTTCTACTTTTTGAAAAATAATTCAGGCATGCATCACCTAGGGAAAAGCTGATGAGCCTCCACGAGCTGGGACATGAGCTGGTCATTGTCTGCAGGGGTAGGTAGTGCAGCAAGAGCCCTCTGACAGTGAAGGAGGACTTTGCATCCTGACATTGTTCTGTGGATCCCCTTTTGGTAACTGGGAGGCAACTCTTTTCAAATATGTTCTGCAGGCAGCTAAAAAAATGGGTGTAATTCTTCCTTTTGGCACTCGTGTCACTGTGACTTAGTGCTTTCAATGAAATTAAGCATCTGTGAGCCCTGTCTTGTGAGTCCTCAGGGAGCAACTTCTCTGTGATGGCAGGGGAGGATGTAGTCATAATCCCCTTTTTCAGATGAGGTTATAATTCCCATTCTGGTTGGAGGCCCAGCTAGAGAGAGGCTTATGAAATTTGTGGAATAATTATCAAGACATATATTCTATAGCTAGGAGACAGTAATTCCGGATCATAAAGCTCAAAGAGCATTTAATCCAGCTGTGTTAGACAAGAATGGGATTTATTGGCATAAAACTTGCAATCCCCTTTTTCCCAACCTCCAACTCAGCACAGGAAAAAAAAAAAAAAAAAACAAAAAGAGGAGAAGAAAGGCAAATGACTGATGAGCCCTGGTAAATCTTAGTGTTGAGCTTTAAGATGTAATCCTGTATTATCTCCAGTCTCACTGCCAGAGGTTACCAGCCTTCTAGTAAAGGAACCTGAACCTTTAGGAAGTCAGTTTCTGGACAGATTTCAATATTTTGTCAGAAGCCAGTACCAGATATGAGGATACCAAGCTCTTTACAGAAGCAACTGGTTCCTTTCAGCTGACTTTGTCTTAAAGCAACTTCCACCAAGAGGGCTGAGCAGGGATGGGGCTGGGACAACTTAGTGGTAATCTGAACAAGTCCCTGTTCAAGCTGTGTGTGTGTCATGAGGCTGCATCTTGCTTTTCTCTTGCACACCCTCAGGCTTTGCCACCATGAAGAAACAGAACAGGAAAAAAAAAAAAGGTGTAGAAAAGGAAAACCAAGGTTAAATATCTAGCAGAAGTTTCAGTTCTAATTACAGTCTTCACAGAAATTCAGAGAGATCTGTTTGAGCTAGACAAGTTAATGTATCCATAATTATGATCCCTGTGACCTTTCAGAATGAGAAAATATAATTAAAGGCAGTTTTTCTTCACAAAGAGAAAAATTTGGCCCCTTTATGAAATTCTGTTGAGCACCTGATGTCAGCACATCTGGAAGCAGCCATCACATACAGTGAGGACAAACCCAGCATGTAACCCATGACAGAATCATGAGATATAACCCATAACTATTTCAAGCAATTTGCTTTTCTTGGTTTTGCTGCAGTTTCTCTGGCGAAGAGAGGTTGGAGTATTTTTGTTTGTTTGTTTTTGTTTTGTCTCTAGCTTCTTCAAAAATATTAACAATAACTTTCCTCCTTCATTCTTCCCAGAAGCAACTGCTGCATATTTGGACACTAAGGAATCTGGGTCCCACCTAATTTTCAGCGAGACCCAGTCACTTTAATGACCAAACAAGTCATGAAGTAGGGTTTGGGACCCTGCTTCCATACACACTTATGGAAGGGTTTAACCTAACCATGTCGTTCTTCAGTACTGCAATTATTATCTGCCGAAGTTCTATAAGCCTGGTATAAATACATATAATATTATTAAAATACATTTTTAAGGTATGTCAGAAGTATAACTAACTACATTTCAAGAGCTTGGCCCAAAACTGGGTAATTTAGTCATTTTTGGAGGGCTCAGTCAGGACTCAAATTATATTTTCTGGTTTTGCCACTTGTAAAAAAGATAATTTGGGGAAACTCATGGGTCTTGAACATTTGAGGCCTGTATGGTAGAGTTTGGACATTTTCCCTTTTTGTGGCAAAAATATTTATAACTTCAAAACCCAATGAGGAAGTTAGATTGAATACAGCTGTACCTGATAATCTTGTGGCATAAACCTTTGGCTGAGGTAAGTCAGAGATCCTATATGGAAATATAGATCTGGAGAAGCAAAATAGCCTAACTGAAAATGAGGAAGACAGGCTAAAGACAAGATATATTTTATGACAGACTTTTCAGAAATTTAGTTAAGGAGTTTTTACACAATTTTTCTTCTCTTCCAACCAACATATTGAAGCATCCATTTAAACATAATGCCTAATCCGCAAATGCACACTGCCATGAATAAGGTTAAACCATGGAGCCACAAGTTGATAACTTCTTCCTGTTTTAAACCTGTTTTCCTGGTGCAGTGTTCGGTTTCTGAACATGCTGGCAACTGTGAGACAGAATTTGATACACACAAAAAATAACCAAAATTTGTGATATCCAGATCATGAGGTGATATGAAGACAGCCAAAATTTTCAGATTACAATTGGCTTTTTTCCCCATAGAATTTGAATGGAAATGGTTTTTATTTATCTTGAAAATATTAGGATTTTTGTGGAATAACTGGCAAGATGGTCGCCATGACTCAGCGATGTTACATAGTGACAAGAGGAAACAATAATAAACCCCATAATTGAATTCAAAGGACTATTTTCTCAAGATTTCCTTATTTGCCATTCAATGTTTAAATGGGAATTGTAAAGTTTAAACAATACAATAAAGCCAGAAATGAAGGGAAATCAAACTGTCTTTTAGCCTTGGCCTCTGGAAATTCCCTTCCTAGTTGCAAAGCACTTGTTTTCCCTTTTTTTTTTTTTTTTCTCCTGTGTCACCTAATAGGTAAAGTGTCAGCCTTTGTGTGTGGCAGTGCTGTGTTTCCAGGAGATGACAAATGCTGGGTAAGAGAGGAATGTGAGCTGACAGATCACCAGGGTTTCCACGGTGCCCATTCTGCTTAGGCACTCCGCTCATCTGCAATGAGTTGCCTAGAAGAACACCAGGCAAATTTGTTCCTAAAGTATTATGAAGGAACAGCATGAAATAAAGAAACTAGGAAAACCACTAGTTTAAATGTTTAATGCTATGTATTTTATACACTCCTGTTATTTACTTGACCTTTATTACGCCTGGCTCTTCATGTATTTTTAAAAGCTTTTAACAAGCTGCACAGAGAGGACTGGCTATATCTGCCCACTGCTGACATAAATAGCATGCCTGGGAGTGATAAACTACAAGCTTTCTTTAAAAGCCTGGTAAATGGATGTGTGGCAGAAGCAAGAGTTACTATTAAACAGCTTTTTCTGAGAAGCCATCCTTTTTATGCAAGTTTAGTCGCAGTGTTAAAGGGAATCTTTTACAACCTCTTGTGCAGTATCATCTCTACACACTCCTTCAGGGTGTTATTTCTCAGACTACTCATCCTAGTAGAGGTAATAGTTTCAGTCTAAGAGCCTTTTGATACTGGAATACCTCTGGTAAGTCGCTTAGTGCTGCCACTGTCCAGCAGTGTAGGACATAATTACAGCTCATCCTGCACCCACCTTCCCTCTGCTGTGCAGCAGCTGCAAGCGGTATGAAATGCATGCAGGTTGTGCCAGTAATTCCTCTTTTTCTGCACTAAAAGAAGAGCTGAACACATATCGGGCATGTTTTAAAACAGCTGCAAAACGTCCTGCCCCAAACACTTGCAGCAATGACTGGAAGGATCTTAAGGCACAAAGGTAATATTGCAGTGCATATATTGAATTTAGCGCCTTGATCCTCTTAATGGAGCCCTCTATTTATTTTTAAAAGATCTCTGCCTTTTGATATGTTGTATCTGCATCTTTTCATTTGCTGCACGTCCCTAAAGCTGCTGTGCATGGAGAGGAGGAATTAAAGACCACAGACAGAGGAAGGAAATGCTCCCTGAAGTAAGAGCTGGGAACGTTTGTACTTTGTAGAAACAGAATGAATAACGCAGAGCAGCTTTGACCCAAATAGTGGGGGGTGCCTGGCACTAACAACCCTCCCCTGGAAATGTGCCTTCTGGGAACTGAGCCTATATCACACAGTGGAAGAATTCTGTGATGGCATACAAAAAACAGTTAAATAATCTAGAAAATTAATAAAGGGTCTGCTGAGAGTGCCTATAAATGAGGATAAACTGATAATGGAGGTGGGAGGGGGATAGGGACCTGAGTGCTGCTGGGTTGGGAAGTTCTGTTTCAGAGGGGCACAGCAGAGAGTGGCTGCATTTCCTGTTTGCTGAGTAGTTCTGGGATAACTCTTCTGGTGGCCCCAAACACCAAGGAAACAGCAGATATATGAAATAAACATGGTCTGTCTTGTTAGAAATCACATTTGGCAATGCCTTCCCCCCATACCTCCTTGGTATTTTAAAGTTTCATTTGTAGCTATGAAGGCAGTCAAGAGTACCAGTGGATCACATCTTTACAAATCTGCATACTTTTAATCTGACAAAATTCATATCTGTGTGGTTGGTTAAGGAGTGATGATTGTAAGACTGTGCTTCATGTTAAATAGAAATAAATGCAGTTAAGGTCCCCCGTGGTTATTACACATTGTCTTCATGTAAGGGCAGCTTTGTCAGAGCCATGGTGGGAAGATCCACCAAGTTCCAAACTCACCACGGTGTATTTTCATTTCAGTTTATCATACCAGAAGCTGAAACCAGCCTCAGCTCAGGTGCTGACTGAGGAGCAGCCCAAGTTAACTCAGCTGGAGGATGGACAGCATCTTCCAGCAGGGTGGGATGGGCAGTGAGGTCACTGGCAGCCACTGGGCCTCCATGTAGGACCTCCCTATGCCTGGGAGCCCCTCTGAGCCCAGGATCCTGTCTGCAGGGATTTAAGGATGTAAAACAAATATGCCTGGCTGCTCATTTATTTATCTATTCATCATGAGCAGGGCAGTTGAGGGACACAATCAAAAGGGTTTTGAGTGCTGGGGCCAAGTGCTGTGTTTTTCCCACCTGGGGCTGTTGGATAGATTGTGAGAACAGAGCCTAGGGCTGACAACAGCAGGGTGAAGCAAGTGCCCCTGGGTGCAGGATAAAGGAAGTGATGGTGCCCACAGTGGTGTCAGCTGATGAAAAATGAGTTGTGCATGTAGAAGCTGGTGTTACAGAAAGAGACAAATGATGAGAAACTAAATTAAGTTGTCAGAATAATGATAGTGTACTAAAAGGAGAAACCTCTACCATCTCTCTTTCTGCTTATAGCCTGGAGAGTTGTGTCTGAAAGAGAACTTGCATTAATGCTTGACAGTAGAAATGTTCAACTCAGATTTATGAGATGAATCTGTCAGATTTACATTTGTTTACTGTAAATGGGAAAACAATGTGAAGGGGATATAATGTGATGCAAACATCTGAGAAGGGACAAATACGGGGCGGGGGAAATAACCTCACTCTTGGCAGCAAACATATAATAATGGCTAAATAATTGCCACATTAGTGTGCCAGATTGGGGCCCAGCAGGTGTCACTCAGCCCTGGCCTCTGCTGCAGAGATCTGCAGTCACCCACTTTGGCCCAAGCCTTAGAACAACAATACCCATTTTGGCATTTGACTGCCCTGGAACCAGATGAAATTTGGCACCTCCTTCCTGTGTGCCTTACTTCCCAGGAAATTGAAGACAATACTGGGAGAGTCTCTCCAGCTGCTGAATTCCAAACCCTTGGATGGGAGCTCTTCCATGAGGCCCCTTCCAGGCAGGGCTGAGCTCAGGGGACTCTGCTGCCAGCCAGGGCCTCCTACCACTGTTTCAGGAGTAAAAAATTGTGTCACGATGCCGTGATCATGTAAACATGCAACAATATCCAATACTAAGGACATTCTCAACCCTCTTCCTAATTAGTGCCTTAGTTTACTACTTGCCATCCTCATCAGGCTTGCCTCACTAAGCAAATGACCATTTGACTTACTGATAATTCAGATACAAGCCCTGTCAAAATATCATTGTAATTGGCATCTTTAACTTTTCAAGTGTCTATATCAATTTCAATTCCAGGGAAAAAATCCTGGTCGTATTTCAGTAGTTAAATACTCTGACTTGCTACAAATTCCTTCATTGCATTTGCTGCATGGCTGAGTTGATAAAGATAACATGGCTTGTTATCTTTACACTTCAGTATCAAATAAACAGGGTACTTCAGACTTTTTAGTAGCTGCTGTCACCAACACACACCTGTTGCTGCAGATGAGACAAAGCAATGCTGCTATACAGGAGAAAAAGTTCCCCTGCAGGCCACCTGGAGAGTCCCCTGATCTGTGAATCAAGGGGAGCCTTTTCCCCAGGCACAAGAGGAGCTGGCCACCAGCAATGTGGGTTCTACCCATATGAGCTGAGTGGCTGTCTTAAAAATCAAGAATTTGAGAAGCCAGGTCAGATGGAGCAAAATCATTCCTAAGGTGTTATTGCATGAGAGAAAAATGGAAGTGCCCAGCTTAGATGAGTTCATTGTCTTGCAAAATCCTAAGCCATACAGATGAAGCAGTTTAAAAATAATATCATGCGGATGCCAGGCTGAGTACCTTAAAAACTTGGTGCTTAGGGTGATTGAGAGGGGAGGAAGATTTCAATAAAAAAGAAGGGAACACAGGCTGTTTAATAAGCAACGAGACAGGCCCTTGCCAAAGAAAATATATAGCCAGTAGGAATAAAAAAGAAGATAAGGAATATATTTCACCTGATGTCCTTTGACTGGAACCTCTCTTTGCTGTGGAGTTATGTGCCTGGGATGTCCAGAGCTCCATCACCCTCCACGAGCAGGTGAACACAAACTGCACCTGCATGGCCTATGCTACAGCATTCCCAAAATTCCTCTTGGGAAAACCGTCTGAGCAGAGTACAGGGAGAACTGCAGCTCCCCCAGAGGTGCCATGTCCTCTGATCATCAAGGTCCTCACCCACCCTGTGTGCTCTAGATGCTTTATGAAACCTTACTGCCAACGTGGACTGTGAAACCAGACTCAAAAGACTCATCACTTTGTGTAGCCTAGTGGGATTCCCAAAAAACAAGGGAATTTTCTCACCACAAAGCATATAAGTGCATTAAATAAAAAAAGTATAAACACAAAAATAAAAACAAATGTATGTTAAAGGCAGCATGTTTCTTGTGATATAAATTTCTATATTGTCTTATGATGATGAAGAGTATAAAAGAACTAATCACAGGCTGTAGGTGCAGTGTATTCATGGTAGTAACACAGAACTGCAAAGATAAATGTAATAGTTTTAAAATGAGATAATGAAATATAATAATAAGTTTTCATAACATAGGAACAATGCTCTAATGTAAATGAAATTAGTATAATTGGACAGTTTATGAACTTGAAAGTGAACTTGAAAGTAGAGAATATTTTAAACATCCCTGAATCTTGGGAAGAATGATGTTTGGGAGCAGCTTTCAGTATTTTTTTTTTAACATAAATAGTACTATATAAAATCCTGAGTAAAGAAAATCAGCCAATCATAAGAAGTCTCTTGAAACTAAAGGTGATGAATAATTCTGGAGTTACATCTTGAACCAAAATGCAAGCCTTTGAGAAACAAATTATCAACTTCCTGGACTGATGAAAGAAAGGCCAAAAAAAAAAAAGATTAATTTTTTAAGTGACAGTGTTCTCAGAAGTTTTATTTTCAGTTCACTAGCTGTTCACTACTCACCAAGGTATTTCAGTTTTAAATATTTAAGGATATTTATCTCTCCTTTGCAAAATTAAAATTCTCTCATTGAAGCATTCAAGTTTGCACAAGCAGCTCTAATTTGTTACACCTGTTTAGAGCTGTGTTTTACTAATGACCAGAGATGTAGAAAATAACTTAATGATGGGACATAATTTATGACAAGATCATCTATATGTGAAATTCTCTTGAAGGAACAGGGTCTCTGTGAGCTATTTTATGTAGATTTAATAGAAAGCATACTGTGAAGATTAATTACCTTTTGTTGTTGTTGTTTAAGAAAAGCTAAAAAATTAAAACCTGTGGAATGTTGACCATAATGCTGCAGTTGTTGTAAAGGCCATCCCACCTCTTAGTCACAAAATCTGGATGCAATCTGACATGAAAGCTTTGACTCTTGCCATTGCTGTTGGCTAGGGCACCTCTTGGTTAGCACAGGAATAGTTAATTCTTTCCCAATTAAACATCTCCCTAATATGTAACATATTTCTTTTAGGAGGCCATAAATAGTAAAATTTACAGAAATTAATAGCAAAATATATCAAGGTAGGCTTTCTTTCAGAAAGAGATCTCTCTGATTAGAAGACCTCTATGATTAGAAGAAGTAATGAATTATTAAAGAGAGCCTCTGAAAGCTAATGTGGCCTGGAGTGCACCCTGGGGACACAAAAGGCCTTTAATCTCACCTGAAAGCCACAGCTCAGCATTTTGTCGGTGTGAGACTTCTCATCCAAGGATAAATGGATGTTCTGACAGCACTTGTGTATGTTTTGCTTGTCAGAAACCACATGTGCAGCCTCCTCTGGTTTGGTTGCTTGCTCTGAGAAAAAAACAGCTGATTAGGAACCTGCCAAACCAATGGAGTCTAACTTTCTAGTCTTGGAAAAATATCAAGGTACTAACAGATGGACATTATTAGTGAACTATTAGTTACTTCAGGAAAATTATATTCCAGGCTTAAAAATTATTTCAGGAGGAGCATACAGCCCTGTTTTTAGAGCCCTTCCTAATTGAAAAGTACCCTCAGCAAAATGTTCACACATCAGCGTGAGTGAAGAGCAGAATATCATACACAATAAATTGGAACCACAAGCAAAAGGATATCACTGCTCTTCTTTTCCTGAAGTTCTCCCTCTCAGAATGAGGGCACGCTTTCATTCTCCTCCAGGCAGCAAAGGATGGTGTTCCCTGTAGGAGGCCAAGTGAGGACTGTCACCCTGGGGCTTTTCATTAAAATAACGCAAACACACATTGATCCCCACCAAACACCTCCCATTTGAGAACTGGTGAGGAAAGGAGAGATCCCACAGTCCTTCAGCTGCCTAACAAAGCAGAGTACAAAGGCACGGCTTTAATACCACAAACACAGAGCGAGCCTGGGAGCAGATGCTGCAGTGCAAGATAATTTTCCACAGCTTGACGTGAGGGTGTTAAATTGTTATTGAAAAACTGAAAACACCAAAGTGCTGCGGGATGAGAGAACCATATGAGATACAAGTCTTTAATTAGTATTTAGCATGGTAGGAATAGCATGGTAAATGCCTTCTAGCCTTCCCCTAGCACATCAAGCTAGTGTTTAAAATGATTTAATTGTCACCTGTCTGCCGTGCAGCAACCGCCTCCCTTTTTTCTTTTGTTCATAAATACCTACAGCCTTTTACAGCGTCACCACATTGCCACAGCCAGGATGTCAGCTTGACTTGTTTTGAAGACATTCAGCAGTAACCAGACTTAGGGTACTTTTGATACTTAACCACCTGTTAACCCTCAAAAGGAGGGGAAATCCCTATGAAACGGAAACCAGTCTGTCAAACCCGAATGAGGGGTGTTGCTCTGCCTCTCCACCGCGATGGACTGTGCCAGGGCGACCTGATCCAGCAGCTGCTTTTCCTCTGCCCTTGACTCTTCCTGATGAGGGCAGGAGCTGTGAAAAGCAAACTGCTGAGGACAGAGTTTTGCTCTGTGCTGAGGTAAGGAGCCTTTTAGCAGAATGCCCTTGTATTGAGGCATCTACCTTGCAGCAAAATAGCCTGACAGAGCAGGACACAGGTTACGCAGCTTAACCAAAGCAGCAGCAGCAGATGGGCATTTTCAAACCCCTAAAGCAAAGTTCATCAGATCAGACACATGAACTTGGGGGATGGTTTCTCAATAAGCCATACCAGCCCTTTGCTGTTTCTTTCCTTTAGAATAATTTTTCTTTACAGGCAAATACCGAGTTCCACAAGTGACATACGGTTCATAGTTGTAGAAATCTTTTTGGCACTGCTGCTCTGCCGGGTTCCTTATGATGCTTTGCCTGATACGACTTTAGGATGTTGGTGGTTCCCCTCAGCTCAGCTCTCTCTGTGCATCAGAGAAGAAAGGAGATTGTGCCTGACCAGCCCCTCTCAGAAGTTCGTGAAAATCAAGGGTTTCCTTTTCTACACATTTTAGTGGGCTGTGGCTCTGCCTCTCAGAGCCAGTGTTTAATGAAAGCCATTAGCATTTATATGTACCAAGAAACGGCTGTGCAAGCTTATTGCAGTTCCAGCATATTAAGTGACAGAAGAAGCAATATCACCCCAACAGTGTTTTCCCCTAGTTCAGTATTCTGACTTAATACAGATTTTTCTCTATAATGTCTGTTTAACAGAGAAATGTACTTTAATGGAGAATAAAATAGCTTGTGGATAGAAAGCCAAATTTGCCTTAAGAAGCATGAACTCTAATTCCTTGTGCTGAGGTTGTCTGCTGAACAGCTTGATACACAACTACATCTCACCAGGTGCCCATTCCTGTCCGTAAAATGGAAACATTTATATGTTCCCCCTCTGCAGAATGTTCAAAGATAACACTCTAGGAACAGTGAGCTTTGTTTACATGCAGCAGATAACCCTGGTTATCTACTTGATGTTGTTTATCATGAGCAGGGTTAAATAACAAGCATGTTTACATTAACCATATACTTCACTCCCAAAGATTCTCACCTTTTTGCCACTTCTCGATCACTACTTCACAGTGATTTCCTTAAGGGGCTGGGGATTGAGTCCCCAGTGGCAGTATTTCATGTTTACATTTAAACCTTTGCATTCTCTGTGACTGACACCCTTCAAGAGCCTCTTCTCTCTGTATTATATAGTGAGCATGGTGGTGTTTATTCAAAGGCTGCACTTGATGATCTTGGAGGTCTGTTCCTGCCTTAATGATTCTATGATCACATTTGGTGCTGTTGATCCATCTTATGCAGTTAAGGAGCTCCAGAGGAAAGACAGACAAGCCTTCTGCTTATGCTCTGAGGAACTGAAGGAAGTTGGAGAGATCAAAAAATGTGAAATGGTCATCAGCAGGGCAGAACCACTTAAGGGCTTTTTCCTGATGGATTTGTATATCAGCATCTCATTTACATTAACTGTGTCAGTGAGTTGAAACGACTTCGTGGCACAGAACTTCCTGAAACAGTGGTCAAACTAGATTTTTTTTTTTCTTTCTTTTTTTTTTTTTTTTTTTTTTTTTTGTCATTAACCTCAGTTAAAGCAAAAGACAGGAGGCCAAGAACTGTCTATAACTGAGTGTTTTCTCCAATCAGTACCTGGCCAAAGATTTCTGACTGTGTACACAAGGGCTGCAAACGCCTGCAGCTCGTTGTCCTGATGATTAATGCTTTCTCCCCCTGCCTGCAGTCCCTGAGGCACTTGGTGTCAGCAGAATAAGCCAATACTTCACCAAATAAATCACTGTTTTCTTTACAGGGGAGCCGTGGTTTGTACCCGTTCCCTCTCTGGCCAGCTCAGCCCAGCAATTTTCCACACCCTGTCTGTGATCAGTGCAGGTGGTGATAGCTGGAAGCAATCAATATCTGCGGTGTCACCACACCCTGGGGATCGTGTTTGCTTCCTCGGGTCGGCAGCTCAAGTCTCTTATCACCAGAGAATCTGTAAAAGCAAGGCACTGATGGCCACTGGCCAGAATCCAAAGTGAGCTACCAGCTGAGTAAATGACACTCAGCAAGATGATGGATTTAAAATTTTAAATTTTTACTCACTCTTCTGCTGTGATTGCTTAGAAATTTGCATATTATTTAAATGAATATCTTTGTAATATATACATCAAAAATGCTCTTAAACCAGAGCTTTTGACAAATGGTAACTGCATTTTAACTGAAGCATTCAATGTCAGTCAACAGAACCTTGTAAACATTTTTCACTTTCCTACACAAGTGACAAAAATTCTTTTCCTTGTCTGGCTTGCAGTGCTTTGCTTTCTAATTTCCTTCCTTCCCTACCTCTATTTTCCACACTTAAAAAAGGGAGAAGGTTAAGGGAAAGGAGGAAGAAATGAAAAAATGTAAAATCTTTCGTGGGTCATTCTTGGTAAGACTATGTAATAAATTATTCAATTTTTTGTGTATGTCTTTAGAAAAAAATGTTAGGAGAAGTCACGACAACTCAAACCAGCTAAAGCTCTTAGACCATTAACAAAAGAACTTAGAAAAGGGAGAAAATTCAAACTGCGGTAGATGAAACACACTCCACATTGTGGCCAAGCATCCTCCTCCTGGGTTCTGCAGGGCAGGTGCTTTCCTCCAGCCCTGCTCACTGTCCACCAACTTTCTGTGGCCCCTTAGCCCTCAGCAAACCCCACATGGCCACCCCCACGGATCCCTGGGGAAACATCTCCCCCCACCCCGAGATGCCCCTGTGACCTGCTCCTCTCCTGGTGGCTCCTCTTCCCAAAGGCTTGTCTGTGCTCCAGAGGATCTCCCTTCCCTCTCCAGAAACTCAGGCCACGTGGATAAAGTTGTTTCTCAGCTATTATGGAAAGGAAAAATATGCTGCATTTGGGAAGGCAGAACAGAGGATAAAGCATGGGCTGCATCAGATAAGGGAAAGGGACAAAAGAATGTGATAGGAGTAGGCAGAAACATGCGTGTGAGAGGCTCAGTCCATCTTTTTATTTGGGTTATTTCCTTTGCCACTTTTTTTTTTTTTTTTTGATTTGGTACTTCATTGAAAAAGCTTTTTTAGGTGATGTAGATGTTTTGCATTCTGTTTTGACACATGACAATTTATAACTGCTTTCTATTCTTTTTAGATATATTGCCCCTCCATATTTTTCTTATATGAGTAGTTATTCAGAATAAAGGAAACTGGATGGTGTTGAGACATATTTTAAGCAGAATGAAGGATTTCTTTTCAATGAAAAGCCACCTCTGTGTTTTAAAAAGCAAATATATCTCTGTCTCATGACTTGGAAATTCTGTGACAAGTTCAGGAAGGTTTTTCATGATTTCCAACTAATTTATGGCCCAACCTCAACCCATCAGAGCTGATGGGAGCCTTTTCACTGACATTAATGTGCCCTGAGTCAGGACCTTGGGCCTGAGATTACATCTCAGTTGTACCAACACCGTGCAGTGCTTAATTAAATGGAGACACTAAAATAGGCAGTGATCCACCCACAAGATCCCAGAACAGTAAGGAGGGTCTTGAAACCAAAAAGGAATAATAATTTCAGCTCCAGCTTTCTCAGATGAGCTCTTTTAGCGTTATCCCAAATCTGGGAAGTATTTTGTTCCTCAACATGATAAGTGCTGTTTCAGTCTAGTGTTCAGACACACAACAACTAATTAGTTCTTGAGGTTTCTTGTTTTTATCCAGCATTTGTTTTTATATTAAAAGGGGTTTAGAGAGGTAGAAGAAATGCTTCTTTCAGTCTCTGTTATCTGTGTTATACCAATTTACATTTGCTGTGTAAAGTCATCAAGTCTAATAGGAAAGAAAACAGTCTCACCACAATGAGTGAAACTAATTTCAGTGACTAAATTTAAATATGCCCTGTATATTTCTGCGAGACCTTGCCTTTCCTAAGAATTCAGGTATTCACCAAAATGATGTTCTAGAAACTAATGGTCAGTGAAGAGGTCAAGGACCATTCAATAAGTAGGAACATGTAAATTTGAATTTTTGTTTCTGAACAGGCCTCTATCCACCAGACAGCAAAAAGATCCATCAGGAGAATCCTAGCTGACAAAGAAACTTCCAGGGTGGTTTCTTAAAAAGCTTTTATGCTGTTCATTGTCACTACAGAATATTCAACCCTACATAGTCAAAACACTATAATATATCCTCTTCCTGCTGGCTTCCTTTCCTTACCTGCACTTTAATTTTTAAATTCTAAAAAACTCTATTGTTTCTACTGGAAAATGTTCCTGGTAGTATAAATCATGGTCACTGCTTATATAAGCTTGCTTTCTATTTGCATATTCATAACAAGGCTGAGAAGTAAGGAGCCATTAAAGCCAAAGCTAAATAAAAATATTTCAGATTTATTGGCAAAATATTTTTCAGATCCCTAATAGTATGCAGTCCTTCCTAGCAAGCAGTGTTGGTAAATTAGAAATTTACATTAACAGCCTTGATAATAACTTAATTTCCCACCCTCTACCCAGGAGCTCGGAATCCATAGAGGGAGTTAATTACCTCTTGACTGCAAACAGTTGTTTTGAAAAGGAACTTTGGTCTAGTCAACATTTTCCTGGTTTTATTTAGCAGAAATTGTCAGGGACAGAGCCTAAGAAGAAAACACACATTACTGCTAAGGTTCCCACAGAAAAAATAAAGCATCTGGGGGTTTTTTTGATTTAAGTTCAGTCTGTCAAGGAGAAATGTAAGCTGGAAGCCACAAAATGTTATGCAATTAAAAAAAAAAAAAACCACCAAAAAACCCCACAAACAAACCAAAACCCAAGAGACAGTTTACAACTGTGAGACATAAGTGGGTTGAACAGTACTTAAAGTACAATTATATTCTGAGAGGTGACTTTGGGAAAAGTCATGATCTGACTGAAGAGTTCTGCTGTTGAGACTCATTTGAATCCTGCCTTGTTTTAGACCAAAATTATGTGTCATTTTTGAGTCACTTAAAATATCTTTCTTCTCCTATCATATAATTCAAGAAATTTACTCAGTATTTTAAAATGAATGCATTTATATTGAAAAAAAAAAAGATGAGTGTACCTAAATAAGTAGTGTCAGTTAAAGCCCTAATATCTTCCTGCTGTTTTATCTACCCTTGTACACACAAGTATTTATAAATATATATAATATATAGTTTATAAATTGTGATAACTGAAGTGGTACAAGGGCCCACATACAAACTGTACATCTTTTATCATATTACCAGCAGAAATCTGAGTGTCACTCTCAGTTACAGACAGGTCTTTCTGCATAGCTGAAGCCAGCTGAGAGCACAGGCACTGCCAGCAGCATGGGCAAGGACCTGCAGATTTCAGGGTGGGGTCAGGAGAGAAATCCAGCTCACACTTGTCCTCCAGTAGAGCAGCCAAGCCATGCACATGTTAACATTGAGAACGTGGGACCCGTCACCTACACTTCCAAGGACAGTCTCAGATTCGTACAGTTTTTATAATGTTAATTGATTAGGATATCTGACAACTATTGTCTAGTTAGACAAGCAGTTGGTTAGGTAATTTCTTCCCCACTGGAGTCCCCCCTACATTATAGCCCTACATTTTATTATGTCTACGATTTATGATGGGAAATAAAGTCTTTGCTGGCTAAAAGCAAAATTAAACAGAATTCCAGGAAAGTTTCTTAACATGTGAGAAAGTGCACCTGCTGTGCCCAAGTGACAAAGAGTTAGAAGCTATTCAGCTATAAATTAAAATCTGTAAAGCTACAGATACTTATAAAAAGGGGAAAAGGCATGTGTCATCCCAATCCCCTGGCGCTTTTGTGATGCCCTAGGCTGCCTGGGACATCATAGTGGCAGGAACTCTCCTGGGGTGGCAGCTGCTGCCCAGGCAGGTGGTCTGAGGGCAATCCAAGAACTTCATTGCACTGAACTTTCTATATTTGGATAACTTCAATATTAGATGGAATTTTAAAAGCCTCATGTCCATTCTTTTAACGTCATCTTTGGAACAGATTCCTCAAGATAAGCGTCAAACTGCTTTGGATGGGGTGAATTGGCATCCCTGAATCTGTCCAAGAAGATGTGTCCAATATTTCCCAAATTTAAAAATCCATTTGTAATAAAGCATTAAAACAAACAAACAAAAGGCTGACCCTCCTGAATGCAAATAACACTAAAGAGTGAAGTCTTCATACTGCTGAATGTATTAAACACAATTACAAAGCTCTCAGTAACACAAACAAAGTAAGTAAGTACAGTTAATGGATTTTTTTTGTCTTGCATACATGTGCAGTCCTCTCCGCCTCCTTTTTAACCAACAACTCAATGCTGATTTGTTGGCTTCAGCTTAATTTGGATGTAACAGATTCATCTGAGGAGTAGCCAAGGCAACCAACTAATTGCAGGTGCCAAGAAACTGAATTAAATTTTACTTCACAAAGATTCTCAAGTGTTTTAGTAGCTTGAACTATCAGAGAGCTACAAAAATGCTTTGTAAATAGTACACCTCTCATTGTAGTAATTCAGTGCATTTGTAAGTTTGTATTGTTATTTTTAATGACAATGACATAACAATTGAGGACTGTTTCTTTGCAATTTCTATCTAAAGTGTTGTAAAGTCTGTTTAAAGCCAGGAATGGAATGTGTCTAAATGTGCTTTCTCAACATTCAAATAAATGGAGACATTCAGCCAAGACAACTGAACCCTACTGTACATAAACTGTTTTATTTTTATGAGAAGGCAATTTAAATCTGCCATATGTATGGTGTGAAATGTTCTCCAGTAAGACATCTGCAGGACTCACATCGTGTCCAAAGTCTGGAAAGAACAATTAGCTTTAGACAATTAGCACCTAAAAGGTTTCACTCATCACACAGGGCCTTTGGGCAGCTGTTCCTGAAGTCAGAACCCTGAGGCAAAGCCCTTCCAAACCAAGCAGAGGTGATGCTACCTCTGAGGCCTGCAGAGTCCCCTTCTCTGGTCACAGTGGTGGTGGCAAAGGTGTCCTTTTGTGCCATTCCAGCCCCTCTATGAAAGGTCCTTTGAGGGCACAATGTAGGAGGTTTCCCCTGGCATATAGACCCAGGGGAGGGAAGGTTATCCAAGGAGAATTGCCAGAGTGCTTCAGGCTTTCCAGTTTTGAACTGGCCAGCCACAGCAGTCCACAGCCATCCTGTTCTTCCATCCTTCATCCTCATTTTGTTCAAGCTCCTCTTCCTCACATCCTCCTCCTTACATGTTACTGACATGCCTGTAGTTCATCCTTACACATTACTCTTTTAAGAAAAAAAAAAAAAGCCATCTCATTGCTTAAAGAATTTTACAGGATGTGATTTCTTGAGAGCTCTCTTACCTCCTATCCTGACACATCTGTGGGACTGGGGTGCTTTATGCCTACACTGTGCAGATATGGCCAGATATGACCCCTGGAATACAGGGACAATGCAGGTGCTGGCCCTGTGGACTATAAAACAAGGGTGATACACTTGATCCAGGCACTCCAGAGAGGTATTCCAGCTTGTTCAACTTGCAGTCACATCTCAGAATAATGTATGCCAGCAAACAGTGAAGTGCTACTAAATAAATCGCTTGTTGCACACACAACACTCACACTTTGCTTCATCCCACTTTCCCCATGAAGAGAAGGACCACAGCTGAATTTCCAAATGAAAGGAAGACCACCTTTCAGGTGTCATCTTCTATAATAGCAGTAACTGTGTGTAGGCTGAAGCCTCCAATTTGTCTATCAGCATAGCAGAGGACATCTAAGCATATTGTTGTACTGGCTCATCCCATTTATAACCAGGTACACCACCTTTTCCTAGTTTCTTCTGTAGAAAAAGCCTACTACTGTCCTTCCTGTTTATATGTAGATTTTCCTGTTTGGTAGCCCAGATAAGTGAAACAATCAAAATGCAAAAAGAAAAGTTGATATAATCATGGGTTTATCAAGTTTATTCCAAGCTAAGCACCACACAATCCATTCTCTGTTCCTACACCTATCAACGCTGATCCATTATATCTGCTGGCAAATGTTCTGAGCACTCAGCTTGTGTAAGCTTCCCCATGGATTTCTCTGCTTCACTCTGCAGCATTGCCATCTTCTCCTATGATACTGTGTGTCTGGAATGTCAGATTCTGACCATTCTGACTCAAAAGTTCATCCATGTATGGCAGTGGCAGCCACCAAGTCAAGCACTTCAGTGTTGGAGGAAGAAATGCTGCCTAGTCAGCTGGCAACTTTTCAAAAGATGGAGAATTTGATGTTCTCAGTGCTGAATCTGTTTGCCTGCTCTGCCTACTGGGTTGGAAGCTTCCTACCCAAATCCATCCCAGTGACAGAATCTGTCAGTTCAGGACTGGTCTGGATTAAGCTACCCTGTGACAAATCAGGCTGGAGACTTAAAATACTGCTGCAATTGCAGTGGCTTACTGTGGCAGGCACAGGCTGTGGAACAAGGGTGGGAATGAGTTTCCCTGTCCTGCTGAGTGACAGGGCTGATCTGTGCCCCTCCTGAACCACACATGCCTTCACTCCTGTGTGCTCAGAAACACACAGACAGTAGTCACTTACTTTTGTAATCCTCATTGTGCTGGGACATTCCTCTCCCCTTCCTCTTCCCTTTCCATTTTTTAACTTTCTTTTTCTTTTTCTTTTTTTTTCTTTTTCTTTTTCTTTTTCTTTTTCTTTTTCTTTTTCTTTTTCTTTTTCTTTTTCTTTTTCTTTTTCTTTTTCTTTTTCTTTTTTCTTTCTCTTTTTCTTTTTTCTTTCTCTTTCCCTTTCTCTTTCCTTTTGTCATTTTCATGCTGTGCTTGTGACTGCATGAATAGGATGTGTGCAGGCTATTTTGTGTGCATACTACATCATTCCATACAATGACAGCAGTGTAATCATAATGTTCAACAGGAAACATTGGCTGAGCAGACAAGGCTGTAATAACAGCCTGAAAGCTCTGAGTTTACCCACTCCCTCTGCTCCACCACCATATCTGGGTTTATTTCCGATAGAAAAAATGTCTTATCAGTCATGTTCACCCTTTCCCAAAGACAATCAGCATCTCCTGTGATCTAAATCAGACATTTAACCCACCTCAGGAATTTACTGACATAAACAAAAATAATTTCATCACTATTCAAACAGTAATGAAACAAATTTGTTCATCAGCATTATGCTTTCAGAAGCCACACCAGAGCTATATTGACATTTAGATGCTTGTGCAGGTGTTGCACCATATACTTTATATCACTCTTGCCTCACTTTTAATTGGGACCACATATATATTATTGTCTTAGAAGGGTTTGAAGGTCCCTGCCCCTCTGATGCTCTCAAGGAGTTAACAGATCTTGTTAACAATTGCTGCAGTGCTCTATTATCTTATCTAACCGAGGACTTTATGGCTATATTTAGTTCAATTGAAGAATGTCCTAGGAAAGGTCTAATGACAATTTTCATTATAAATATACTAGATCACATTCAGAAAAAAAAATTGCAATGAAAGAAGACAGAAAGAAAGTTGACTGGAATGAAAAATTACTTCTGGCAATTAAAAACTTGTAGCATTTTGTTGATATGTATCTTGGATCTAGTCACTTGCTGATGTGATCCATCACTCAAATTTTTCATTTAGTAATTTTGAAACTGATGGTCAAAACCATGCTCACTTCCCCTGGATCAGTATTATTTCCTTCAGTAATCCCACCAAAATGACATTAATTCCCTGTGTAGGCAATATGTTTACAGTATATTAAAAAATCTGACTTCTAGATAAAAAGGCTTTACATTGCCCTGAACCTGTGACAAGACGTGTTCTTTTCAGGGTAAAAAACACAGCAGAAATCAGGCACACACTTTTACTGGTGGGAAGTAACTTTTCAGTGTTATTACTAGATTTCAAACAGGTTGTTTGACAGTACCATGGAAAAATTCAGGAGGTCTGTGTCCAGCCTCCTGCTCAGGGTCAGCAGAGCTCAGGGCATATATTGACAGGATAAAGGACGAGACGAAGATTAATCTAACCCATGGGGTGGGAGCTGAATCAGCCCTGAAAAGAGGTATTTTAATGTGGCTCTACTGCTCCTGATTCAGAGCTGGGTGAGGCATCTTATCCTTCCTCTCCCTCATTTTCTAATTCCAGCAGCTGGGAAGAGAAACTCCATGGAGGTGCTGGTGGAGACACTGCTCGGCACTCCTGACCCTGCAGTGTCTCCTCCCAGTAACTAACCCCACACATCTGGGTAAAACCCATTACTGGACCATGGCTGGAAAAAGCTGGGACTGGGTGGTCTTCACAGGTTTGGACACTTTGTACGGCTCCTATAGAGGGACACCTGCAAGTCTCCTCAGCCTTCTGGATACTCTGAAATTGTTGCTTTCATTTTTTTTATTGGTTCTTCCTGAGATAAAGGCCAGTTTCCCAGCATTTTGTACACTTTGTGAACCACAGATATTGCTTCCTTCTGTAATAGCCAGGTTTTGGTTCACCAGCCTCATCGTTCTTGGGGGAGCTGTGTTAGCTGTGTTGGCAGAGTTTGTGCTGCAAGGTCCTCCTGTTGTCACCTCATTTATGTACCTCATGAATGCAGTTCCTGCCCCAGCAGGTGCTCTGCTATTCTGGTGTCACATATGGAGGCAGCTTCTGCCCCTCGCCACTCTTACTTAGCGAGGACTGGATGGAACGCCATGAAAACTGGGCACTTGGTGATTTCAGAGCCTGCAGTCTTGAAGCTCACACTGTGAAAATGTCACGCACTTTAATCCTTCAGTCTCCAGCATCCACAGCGTCACAGCACAGGAAAGGAAGCATTGCAGCTCAAAGACTGGCACAGGAGGACCATGAGCAGCCACTGGTGGCCTCACTGCCTCCCTGCCCCTCCTGGGGCAGCCTGACCCAGCTCAAAATGTCCCTCCTTCTTATATCACTGCTCAGGTACCAACTGCCTTTTATTTCACTGTATAAACAATTAACATATCCAGTCTAGCACACAGAAGTCTGTTCACTCTCTCTATGCTCAGTTGTGTCCAGCTTTAAAGCTTGTGCCTTCCACCTCTGAATTTTGTGCTCAAAAACTTGTCTAGTTCTTGTGCCCCTTGTTGGCACTGGTGTTTCTATAGTGTGGAATCCATCTGACATTGCCTGAAAAAAAAATTCTCACAAACTCACAGAATCACTGAGATTGGAAAGGACCTCACAGGTCATCAAGTCCAACCTGTGACCGATCCCACCTTGTCACCCAGCCCAGAGTACTGATTGCCACATCCAGTCATGCCTTGGACACCTGCAGGGATGAGGACTCCAAACCTCCCAGGGCAGCCCCTTCCAAAGCCTGAGCGCCCTTTCCATGAGGAAATTCTCCCTGATGTCCAACCTGAACCTCTCCTTGAGGCCCTGTCCTCTCAACCTGTCACTGATTGCCTGGGAGAAATCCTCAGGTACAATTCCTGATTTCAGCTTTGTTGCTTCTCATCAGGCCCCTGGCCCACTTAGTCAGGTATCTCATCTCTGGCACTGCTGCTGTCTGCTGCCTCCAAGGGAGACCAAGACATTCCCTGAAGGACATTCCCTTCCTCCCTGTCCTTGCAGCAATCATGTCTGTGCCCTGAGATAGAAGGCCCTCACACCCTAAGGAAAATACCTAAATTGCTCCTAAACTAGAGCTAGAGCTATTTATATATTTACCAAAAGTATATAAAACATATAAGAATATACCAAAAATATTTTTTAAAAATCTGTCATCATTTAACTAAAACAACTGTTCTGTCTCCTGAAAAGGGCTAATGGAAGCCAAAGAGCCCTGTTCCCATTTTCAGTGTGGCATTGCTGGGTGGTGTTTTCACCTCCTCACAGAGAGTGGAGGTCACCACAGACTCACACAAAAAACCAACCTGGCAGCAGGGACATGTGCAGCTTTCACTAACTCCTGACTGTAAACCTGGGCTTGTTCTCACACCAGGACTCAAGGTCTTCTCTTTGGAACACTGAGCAAGTGAGAGTGATGTAACAATAGAATCGTGGGGTAGGGTCGTGAGGCTCTGATTGTCAGCATGTTCCCATATCTGCATGGAGTTTTAATGCACTTCAGAAGCCAGAGATAAGCCTGCAACTCATGTGAAAATACTTATTTTTCTCTGTGAATCTGTGGTTGTCAGTAAAACATGTTGCTTTGGTATCAAACTAAATTTCTCAGGATTTAGCTCACACAAAGGTGTACATCATCTTCTTGCTGAAGGCTTCCTGGACCTCAGGAGAAGAGAAGAGAGCTGGAATTGAGTGACAACCCTGTAGAAGCTATTTGGATCAGCTGCCTTTAAAAATCTTGATGTGATAATAACCCTGATAGTCAGAATGCTTATCCAACTACATAAATATGAATGCAAGCCCTACATTTAGGCATAAATAACTCTCTATTCCTGGAGTTTTCTTCTGCATGTTGTCAGCTAGGAAATCAAATTATCCATTTATTTGTTTTGTGATACTGAAGCAAGGCAAGACATGGGATGGTGAAGATGGTAATACAGACATTAATGTTCTAAATACGCTCTTCCTGAAGGATAATAGACTTTAGCTGAAAATTCACCAAGAATTGAATTATTCCAACAGAATATCGGATTTTTTTCTGTCTCTTTGTGGTGACCAAATCCTTGCTGTGCTTCATAGGTGTTGGCTGTGAAGTTATCTCCCAGAAGGTACCACAGGATAAGACTTCTGGCAATTAAAGCCCAATTCCCTGTCTCACCATGTTTGTGCTGGCAAGGCAGGGAGTGTTGTGCATGAGTGGGTGGCAGGAAATGTGAAGGATGAGCCATCAAGGAGTTTGGTGTGAGTAGGCTGCCATCATGTCCCTGAATTTTGTCTGTCCACATAGCAGCTTTATTTGATGCTGCAGAATCATGCCAACCTTTGGCAACTGACAGTGAGGCCTCAAGGGAACAGGAGCAAGGTGGGTATAATCAGAGCAGTTTATATTTTCTATTTCCAGCCTACACCATGCGGTGGAAGATTGCACTGTTGTGTATATGGTCCTTCTGGGGAATTATTTGACCCTTTTGGGGAATCTGTGTGGGTGCAGCCATTCTCTGCACCTTCTAAGGAATAGGGGAGGGAGACAGTCTGCTTTTAATTGTCCATATGAAAACCTGTCCTCCAGAGAGGATGCTAGAACACACACAAATAATGAGTCTTAACACACAGCAAGCTTTCCATGTAGCTATCAGCAGCACAACCTCTCTGTGTACATTTCAAATAACAAATGCAAACTAGTAGATTAAACAATGAGATAGCAAAGGTGGATAATTTTAAAGTCATATGAATTGCTCTATAAATGTCTGTTATCCTCAGCGAGGCTTTTGTGTCACTGCAAAATGCCACACAGTGTAGCAGTGTTTGTTTGTTTCGTTCTGCAAAGGCCAATTCTCAAGGCAAGGCAAATGACAGGTGAGTAGATCCTGGTGGCCAAATATTTGCCAAAAGTAAAATCAATCTTTTTTTTCTTTTCTCACTTTTTTTTTCCTCTTTTCTTTGCCACAGTTCTCTTCAAAGCTAAGGAGAAGCTCCAAGTAATATCCTTTAATTCCTGTGCCGTTGTCCAGGCAGTGTAATGCCTGCTGCAGTAGGTCAGGCTCTCAACTGTTCTAGGAACCCTTGTTGATTTATGTGGCCAATAACACAGTCCATAACTCCCCAAACTGCTTTTGAGCCATTATCAAAAGGTGAGTCATGGGAACCATCCTGTCCCTGATCTTCCCTCAGAGGGTGAGTCTCTTCCTTGGCAAAAGCAGGTTTTATCCCTTCAGCATCTCCATCTGCTCTCTCATGTAATGCAGAATCCTACTCCAGATGCCTCCAGACCAAGCAGAACTCTGGGGACTGCCTTTCACTAGCCCTGTGGCAAAGGGGTAGATGATTCCAGAAGTCTTCCCTCCCTCATTTTAGTGCTGCCCAATTCCCTAACCACTTCACAGAAAGCAAACCACGAATTTGGTTCAGACTGAGCTCTGCTGCACATGCTGTGGCAGGCTGAGAGGTGGGAACACATCCAGAACTGTCACCAGGACACTGGGGTCCAAGCTGGAGCAGTGGCCAACAGCCAACACCCTCAAAAACCAAGCTCACTGGATTTGATAAGCCCAAAATATATGAGATCTTGCCCTTTTACTGAGCTCTCAGAATTAAGGCAACTGATGAAGTTATTGGAAAGTGGGGGAAAAAGAAGAAAACAGAAAACCCCTGTAGCTTTGCTGAATTCCTGTGTTTCCTGGAAAGTCTGCTTAGCTTTGCTTCTTATAAAGAGCATCCAGTCCAACCTCACAGGTTTACCTTGAAGATATTTTATTTCTGTCATTCTAAATTCCTTTTGAAAAGAAGGACAAGGGCTGAGATGTGCTTGTCAAATGCAGATTAGTTCAAGATAGTAGCAGAACATCCAACCCATTTATAGTGAAATGGCTTAATATTAACCCCTTGATCAGTAGAGTAATTCACTAAAAAATGTATGTTAGAGAAGACATATAAGTAGAGCAAACACCCAGGGTTAGAAGTGAACCTTGTAAGCAGCACTAGCCTTTCAAATCTTTTGAAATTGAATTAGAAGGATTCTGATAATCTCAAATTGCCTGCAGAAGCTGTGTCTCTGTATGAATTGAACATGGGTAGCAAATCCACCTGAGAGGAGCTCATCTCTCCTGTCACCTCTTTGGAAATATCTGATTTATCCAGGTTGGATTATTAATTAATCCTTAGCAAGATGCCTCTGCTACCAAGAAGAAAAAANAAAAACAAAAAAAAACAAACTGAAAAGAGCATCTTCTCTGGTTCCTATATTTGGGAAGCTATAAAGACTTATGCAGGTCTGGATGTTATCTCTTGTTATCCCACAAATATTGCATATTTGGGGAAAAAAATAAATTGAAGTTTCACACAATATATACTGCAAAATGTCCACAAATGTTTTCCATTATGTAGCTCATATGAGAGGACATATCCCACACAGTAAAGGAAATTCAGTTCAGTATCAGAAGCTTCTAACTTTAATTAGTGAGTTAAGACCTTGCTAGCAAAAAATCAAGGTATATTTTTGTTTCATTGTTGCATTCACTCTATAATGCCTTTTTTTCAGGATTTTGACATTGAGTAAGTTGAATTCTTGGTTTGCCACTTTGAAATAATTTTTATACTTCCCATGTCATGATTTACAGAGAAGCTTCCCTTTCTCCCAAACTTCTGCCACACACTTCTATTCTTCTCTTCCACTCCTGCTCAAGAAGAACCATCTCTGAGCTGGAGCAGAGTTCAGTGTGTGTGGCAGGGTGTGAAGGGACTTGGGCAGCAGCAATCCAGAATCAACTTTTGCTGTGGTAGGCAGAGCACACACAGTTCTGTGGGGGAAGGAGTGTTCAAGCATGTCAGAAAAAGTAGTGTGGATAGATTTGCCTACCTGCAGATGCTGAAATCCTGTTGAGTTTTGGGGTCTTTTACAAGCTCTTTAATTGCTTTATCTTTTAGTATTCTGTTCCACATTAAAATAATCTTTCTCAAATCTTGGGTAATTGCCCTTCTCTGTTTTAATTCAGCAGTTGTTTATTACTGCAGTAAGTGGGAGGCTTGGCTTTGTTTGACTTGGTGTATACCTCACTGCAAGGCCCTGTCCCTAGCCCAGAAAAACAATCTTTCTTTGGCGCCAATGGCACCTCACCCCAGCCTTGACAGGATAAGAAAAGTGGGACATTGCTTCATGACTTGAAATTGTTAAACTACCACAGCTTCGCAAAATTCTATTTGCATCTGCATCATGAACTTTTTAATCTATCCAAGAAGGAAAATCAGCTTAAAGAAATTAGGCTTTCAGTATAGGTAAAAAAGGGCTATGAATTATCATGGTGCCCAGGTAATGTGCAGTAACATAAATTTATTTGGATTTGTTTTGAATTATGTGACCAGAGGTTTAGAGCTGTTTTAGCAGTATTGTGCTGGTGGAACTATTACAGGTCTCCATGGCTGTAATAGCAACCTGTGCTTTGTGCCTTTTATGAGGTTTAATTATCTTTCCACCAATGAATCCCACAGAACTCTCTTTCAACTACAAGTTACCAGATAAGCCACATCTCTGCCTAACACACTGTGACTGGGGGGTGATCATTGGCCAGCTCTGAACAGCAAAGCCAACTTTATCCCCAGTTTTATTCTCTCACCAGCTTTGACAGTTGCCATCCCAGTCGTAAATCCTGAGAGTGTCCAGAAACCCTTTTGAAAGGGTCCCAAATACTTTCCTCCTTGTTTAGCATCGTCATCTCAACTTCTTCATGTCTCCTCTGGAAACTCTGTTCACCTCTTTGGAAGCCTCTCTGCAAGCTACCTTATTAATAATACATAACTTAATTTTTCTATTAGTGACTTAAATAGAATTTTAAACCCTGCATTAATGTGTGATGTATGAGATGAAGGGTGCTTAGTGGAAATTCATTAAGACTCACCATTAATTTTCCACTCTTCCCTGCTGCCTCTACTTTGTATCTGTGATCAGAAATAATCCTGACCAAACTTTCTTTTACTGGACTTTGTCATGCCTGGCAGTGACAGGTACCCTCTCAGCAATGGCAGCAGCTGTACGAGATGAGCAGAGGAAACCTTTTCATTCTGAGGGCTGTGTTTGGGCATAACATGGAGCTGAGACCCATCCCAACCCTGATTCACAGCACAGCTTGCTCTTTTTAGGACACCTCTTGCAAGGATGTGCAGCCTCACCAAGCTGCCTGAGCACTTCATGCTTTTCACTTTGTGCAGTTAAATGAATTGGGATTCAATTGCAGCTGCAACATCACACAGGCACAGCACTTGGAAAGGGTTTGTATGCCACAGTTTGAGAGCCCCTGACAGATCAAGATGCAGTCAGAGGTGAAATCTACTTCAGAGACTCTATTGATTCCTGGGTTTATTTTGCAGGAATTGGGCCTGGTAGCTATTGAAAGCAATAAAAAAGATTCTCTTCTGCAGGCACTACCAGCAGGGTTTTCTGTGTGAGGAGCCTGCCAAACTGATGGCTGTGCAAACCAAACTCTCTCTTTCATGGAGGAGTAACATTATGCAGAAGTAGAGACAGTAGGAGCTCTTCCTTCTCTTGCTAATGCACTGCATTTCACACCCAAAGGGCATCATTTGCTGGGAGAGTAAATATTTTGCATGTATCCTAACTGCAGCCCTGAGTATTTTTACTGTTTGAGAAGCCTAGAAAAAGAGTTTGCTCTATCCTTTCATGTGATCCTTTGTTAGTTTTCGTGGTGGTGCATCCCCCTCCTGCTTGGTTTGCACTATGATCTCACAGTGACTGAAACACTCATTTCACAACAGATTTTAAATGGCATGTACCTGGATTTCCTTCCTTCCATGTGGTGTAGCATATTCCCTGAAAAACATCTTTTTTCTCCCTTCCACCAAATACATTTAAAGAAAACAGTTTTTCAGCTCCTTGTTCCATCAATGCTTGAGAAAAGGTCTTCAGTCTTCCATCTTAGTAAGAACTCAAACTTAATTACACACCTCCTACTCTGACTACCAGAGGTGCAGAGAACTCTCTAAGATATCTGGAGGTTTTTTACTGAAATCAACAGCCTGAGATAAAATCTCAGTTGGATCTCGAGTGTCCATTGGGCTATGAGGGACTGGGGATTATCTCATGGGTGTGTTGCTCTCCTACAGAATTCAAGCAAGTTTACACCTTATATTTAATGTAGAAGTTGAGGAAATTTATAAATTCAAAGCAATACACAGAAGAATGTACAGAATGTCCAGTGAAACTGAGCTTGCCCTGATCTCATTCCCAAGCTGTAACATGGCTTCATGCTCATAAAATCCAGCCCAGTTTTGCTGAAAGTTTTATGAATTTCATTCAGCTGGGAATTAACTCAATTTTCAGCCAGACAACATACCTCAATAGACAGTGTGTGAGTGGGAGGATGGATATGTGGCAATGACATAGGTTTTCATATCTGTTTCAAGTAATATTTTAGAAAACAAGAACATTAATAACAGCTTGAAAAACTAACTTCAGAATCAATTTTGTTCAACATAGCTTGGTTCTAATATCTGCATCCCAAAGCTGGTGGGAGTTTGTGTCTTTGATGCCACAGCCTGGAAACTGAAAGTGAATATTCCAAGTGCATCCACAGAGGGATCTGCTTCTTGGCACTTGACTCTTCCTCAGTAGCTGAAAATTCTACAAGAGAGATTGCACATTTTTGGCCAATTTATTTCTGACAGAGGACAAAATCTCACTGTCAAAGATGATGAAGAAAACCCCAATTATGTTTACCAAGGAAATAACCAGTACAGAAGTAAGGAAATGAAGGCTGTGGGAGTCTCTTAGCCTGGTGCTGGTAGTGGGAAGCTCCACACAGGCAGGACAAGTCAAGCTTATACCTCACCTCTCCTAACTGCTCTGTCAGATTCTTCTTTCCTGATACTAATAATCAGATCAACTGTAGTTTAAGGCTGCATATTTTCTCCTCTCTCCTCTGTCTCTCTGCCTATATATGATGATAAAGAGAGCGGTGCTGCTGTTGTACTTGCCAAACCCAAAGTAAAAGGACTTCTGGGTGTGTTCCTGGGGTCCTGGGCAGTGCTGCTTTGTGCTGTTTTCCAGCAGTGCCCGTGGCCTGGGAGCCATGGAACCCCTGGATAGATGGCATGGGAATGGCGTGTCTGGAGTGCCATGACAGCTGACATACGTGGGCACAGCTCAGCCTGCGAAAACAGCCTGTGCTTATGCATATTCAGCTCCTGATTAAATGTAAACTCATTATGCAAATGCACAGGCTTCGCAGAGCATTTTCATTTGCTGGGTGTTTTCTTTGGTAGATCATAAATCACTGTCATGTTAAAAATCAGTCAGTGTATAAACTATGTCGAGTCCTTCATGCAATGAAATAATTTTTAAAATGATATTCATTGTCATTAGGGCAATTTTTCTACCAAGAAATCATTTTTAAATTACATGATTCAACAGACAAGAGAAGCAGTTGCAATAATAAGGCATCATTCCTGTGCAAGAGCTGATTGGAAAGTTAGAAGACGAGCTCTGCAACGTTTTAAATGATTGAATTTTGAATTGCAGAAAAGCTGTATCTGACAGCTACAAAACAAGCTGGTTGGTTTTTTTCAGGTGTATTATCAAATTCTTCCCACAATTCATGTCTAAAGTGTATTAAAACTGTTTCATCCTGATTGAAAGGGAAATGTGGCTTCTTTTAATTATTGCAGGAAGAAAGGTTGCCCTTCTGAGATTTTTTTCTAAAACTACAGAAATGTAAATTTACTTCCAAGTTTCCCTTCACTGCAATTTCCAGTAAAATGTTGGCTTTCAGTTATTAAGAAACCATATTGCAAAGCACACAGGAAATGCTGCTTTTCTTCCTTGTAAAAGATCTGTGATTGCTTTGGGGTCTTTTTTAACTGATTGTAACACAGGTGGTTTTCCCTGAGAAGTGAGAGGGGAAGCCAGGAAGAGGTTCATGACTGTGGCTCAGCTCTGGAGCAACCCCGTATCATGCTGAAGATGAGAACTCATCATTTTCTTCATTCTTTCTCAGTGTCTTGGGACACCTTGACTCAGGCAGAGGCACGGCTTAGTGTGGTTTCAGAAGAGCAAGAATAATATGTGGTGGGCAAAATGAAATGGTTTTGTGATTGGGCCAATGGCTCAGATTAAATGAGGGCTTTCCACACTTGAAAGTAATTTCAGATTCAATTGTGAACACAAATGGAAAAGGTAATTTTTTTTTTTTTTTTTAAGCAATGCCCATGCAGGTGTCCTCTTTCTGTGACAGGTGTGCACATTTTGGTATTGATTAATCCTCTTGGCAAATATGCTATATTTTTTTGGAAAGAATGAGGGCATGCAGAAGAGCTGCTGCTTAAGAAACAGCTACAACACAAGGGCTTCTCTGGCTGGAGTCCTGCTGGAGATGGGCACACACAGCTTTCCTGGGGCCTCTTCTGGAGGGCTGCTCGCTCTGTTTTTCCCTGTTCCCAGCCCACACCCGACACACAAGAGAGTTAATTGTCAGAGCCATCCCTGGGAAGTTGCTAAGCAACCTCACTGGGCCCCGGCATCAGCTCTGCCACCCGGCACTTCTGCTGCCACAGGATGCCTCTGGTTCAGCAGATGACTCTGCAGTCCAGCAGGGAAATGCTCAGAAAACCTAGCTCACCTCCTCAGATCCCACGGTCCAGTCGAGATCACCTAATGAAAATAATTTAGTCATTTCATTTTTGTAATTTAACTCCAGCTGCTTAAAAATTATTCCCAGTCTAAAATTTGTATAGTAAGACAAGTTTATTCAGTTGACAGCCAATAATTTCAGACATTGAAACCAATCACTCCTACTCAAGATAAGCTGATCGCCTTTATGATTTAAAGTATTATTGTAGTAAATGAACGTAAGTCTTGACATTCCATGAGGCTGAAGCAGGGTGAACACCTATTCAGTCACTGCAGTTATGCTTCCCAGAACTGAGCCTGAGATTTTCCAATATTATGACAGATTTTTTCAGCCTGGCATCCAAATCAAAGCCAAGGCTATTGGGGAACTTGCAACCTTTGGGTAAATCACAAAGTCTTACAATCACTAAAAACACAAGGCTGTGTACTCTTGTCACTCCAGCCTGACTACAGATCAAGAATTCTGGGCTACATCATCTGCTCCTAATGGAGCGTGTGCCCTGCAGAGTTTGCCCTCTGTGTGGAAGGTTCAAGTCCTGAACACCCTAGAGACAGCAGCAAAACTCCTAATCAGTAATGCAATCCATTGTTATATCTATTCTGAGAACAAATAATTCTAGGGCTGCCAGAGGTAATAAAAATGACATTTTCATGCGTTAGTATCTTGCAGTGATTTTGAGGTCTGACTGAAGACAATGGCACTTAGTGGGTTTGCTTTCTGTGTCAATTCTCTGTCATCAAGCAAAATAAAAGTCACACTGGAGCTTCTCTCCCTTGCCAAGGGGCTTGTACTCTTGTTCTTTTTGCCTCACTGTGCTTAAAAAACTTGTAGGAACTTAATTATTGGTCAAGTTTGGCTGAACTTGGATCCCTCAGAAGCTACTGGGGAAAAGAAACAAGAACTCAAAAGCTATGATTAAAGAAGCTTCTCTTCCTTAGGGAGCCATCCCTAGCAGCCAGTCTTAGTAACTCCGAAGAATCCATTCTTGTACATGTTTCCAGGCTATCAAAATACATGGATGTCAGCCTGAGGAAGTACCTTGAATGAATAGGTTTTCATCCAAATCCAAGACCCTTGTTAAAATGGTTTGTTAGTCTTTCTTTGGTTTTGTTATAAATATATGTATATTGTTATATAGTATTTTGCATAAATATTGATCATTCTCATCTTCTACATCCACTTATGACACCTTGCTATCAAGTTTAGCAGTATCACTGTTTTAGCACATTTGATTTTTCAATTTCTTTGAATTTTCGGATTCTCAAAAACTCTCATGGTCACTGCAGGCATAGGCAGAGTGAATTTTGCTGATTGGCAATGTAAATGCTTTATTTCATTGCCTTTTCTAGTCTTTTAGGAATATTTTATAGTGCTATAGCAGTTTGTAGGCCACAGATAGAAATGGTTACTCTAAAGTTACCCTTTTATTTTGTCTGGTTTTATTGTGTTTATAGTCAGCCACATCCTGAAACTGTTCTCAGCTAAAGTCTGGACAACATTCTATAATGTTAAGCTAGTATTTTTTGTGTCTTTTGATTTTCAGGCATATCTGTACTTCCTTAGTCTGAAAGAGATTAAATATGTGAGCTGCTCTAAGAAGTGGAAGCACACCTCTGGAAACCAATGAAAGTAAGTAGGGTAACAGCAAAATAATCCCAAGGTCAATCAGATTTTATTGGTGATTACAGCAGAGTATAATAGTGATCAGCCCATTGCACAGTGACGAGCACACTGTGAGAGAAATTCCAGTTTTGTCACCAACTTCAGTGGAATCATGATTTACATTTTATTATTTAGGGGTTTAATATACTTACATCATTATACTCCACAGAAGATTGACAGAAATTTGACATACTCTGCTTTTGTTAGTTTTGCTTTCCCTCTCTTTTTTCTCAGTGTTTTTTAAAATTCACTGTAACCTTCTCAGCTAGCCTTTCATTT
This sequence comes from Donacobius atricapilla, assembly GCA_013397315.1. Lineage (NCBI taxonomy): Eukaryota > Metazoa > Chordata > Aves > Passeriformes > Mimidae > Donacobius > Donacobius atricapilla. The sequence continues at coordinate 67,162 of WBMY01002685.1, forward strand.
CTTATCTGTATTAGGCAGACTCCATGCACCACTCTACTGTGCACAGACTTTTTTTCTGTTGAGCAGACAGCAAATACATTGTTCTTTTTTCTGTTTGGATGTGGAATCAGCACCCCTGAGGTCATCCAAGATCCATGAAGGGGCAGCAATCGCACTGTGCCATGGCTGGCAGCTAAAAACTGTTCTGCATCAGCCTTTTTAGTGCACAAGTGGTTTACCTTGGGGGACTGGTAATGACATGAGGAGCCTTCTCACAAATGTGTTGGAAGGGGCCTCACAAGAACATCTTGTTAAAATTCCCCTTTTATATGTGGAAATTGCTTTGCCTCAAAGGTCAGCCCCTTTTCACGTATCATTTAATCATGACTAGGAAAGATGACTTATCTCTGAGGCTATAAAAAATGTTTTGCTTCCTGATGTACATTACATTATAATGTTTTGAGTTAAAAAAAAAAAAAAAGAGAGAGATGATATGACACTGTAAAATTTCCAGCAAAAGGAATCCAATATGACCTGAAAACATTAATATTCCAGACTCCCAGATAAATCCCCTTACCCCTCATGTCTAAAACCCCAAATGAAATTGTGAAGAACACCATCAACATGAAGACCATTTTCACCCATAAAATGACTGCAGATTGGTGGCCTTTTCTTCACTGTTTGTGACAGGGAGGTGACAACAACTTTCTATTATTAAAGCTAATAAACAGAGAAATTGTTGTCACCATGGTTCTGCTTTCACCAAACAAATCAAATTTGTCACTGATGGCACACTGAGCATTAAACTAAGCAACGAGAAGGTACAGGGTGAAATCCTGGTCCCTCTGGAACCACTGGACCTTGGAGCATGACTTGAACATCCCTATAAGGGAAGTTATTCAGTATCTTAGCAAAATCTCTTTTTTTTTTTTCTCTTCTGTGCATCATAGGAAAGCATCCTGATGATCAACACTTGTGGGTTTTAAGTGTCTTTCACAGACCCAGGTGATCAATACTGCTGGAATACCTAATATTTCTTTTCTAAGTATGAGTAAACAGTCATGGCAATGGGAGAATCTGAGCAGTCACTGTGGCAATGGGAGAGTGTTGAAAGTACATGCAAAAATTATGTTGATAAAGACCAAAAAAAAAAAAAGGAGGATTCATGGAAGATTAAATCCATCAAATCTCTTTAAAAGTAGGGTCAGTTTTATAATACATTCATAAGGCAAAAAATGAAATTTTCAGGTCAGCACCTGAGTCAATCCTCAGTTGTTATGTAAAAATAGAAAGCCTCATGTCTGTTCCTTAAAATTGAACTCAAATTGATTTGAATCTCCCATTTTCTGAAAAATGGCTGTCAACTTCCTCCGTGAGTATTTACTTAGTAAAAGCTAACCTGCTATTTAAAGTGTTGTAAAAGTGGCTTAACTGGGTCGTATTTTCCGTCTTTAAATCTACAATTGCAGTCTTTTGTAGATGCACATAAACCAATGTATAGCTGCCATATAAAACTCCACCCTTTAAATTAAGCTAGATCAATATAAGCCAGTTGTAAATCAATTTAACTGTGTCCACATGTGGATTTGCTTGATGTTTCATGAAACTGGTTTAAAGAAAAAAGTCCAGCTGAAACGACTGCCACTTTCCTTTGCAGGCAAAACCTATATTAGGTTAATTTATTTGGAACTAGAACTCCTCTGGCAAATGTATTGAATAGCCAGCAGAACTGTGCAGCTGAAGTGCTGAACATCAACCTGAATTCTTGGTCCCGTTATGGATTTGACTGATACATTTTTTTGCATGAAGCCATGTTTCTCTCTCAGTGAGATTTAACCCATGAATTTGTCTTCCCAAATGGGTTGGGATTTTTTTGTTCTAGAGTAAACTGATTAACTTAATCCAAACAGGATTTCACCCTTTGTTTTTGTGCTGTCAGTAGTTGCACAGGCTCCTCATATCAGCAGTTATGTTCTTAGTGAAATAACCTGGCCTTTCAGTTTTATTTATGAATACAAGCAAGGAGGTTTTAAATTCAGTCAGAAAAATTGTCCATGTATTGTCTAGCCAGGATGTTCTGGTAGGATTTCCTTTGTATCTCGGAAATGTATGCTTCCATGAATTTATAGCTTCTAACAACCATGATTTTCCTTTGTTCCTCATTAAAAAACATTAGTTCTAATTAAAGCTCCCACTTTTTGTACTTCTAGAAACTGTGTAAAGAATAATTATTCTTGTACATGTATCTATCCCTTAGTGAACTGATATTTGTTTTCCTACCCATAAATCATGGTATTTCTTCTAAAAGTGACTTACTTTCATGAATACTTTCAAAAGGGAGCAGGAAAGAAAAAGTTCAGACTTGCACAACCCAAATTCCTAATGTCTTTTCTGAAAGTCACAAATCTACAGCCATGAGAAACACTTACATAAAAAGCCAAATGGGTCTCTATGGCTTTGTCTAGACTTTCATTTCCCCCAAAATATGGCTCGTACTCTGATAAAAACTATAACTGCTTCCTGCAGACTTTCCCTGGCCAATAGGCAAAGGCAATTCCAGCTACAGTCACACCTCGGCTGGTGTTGTGCTCATACCCATCACGTGTCCTGCACAGCACTCAGAAATTCAGTAGGAGCATGTGAAATTAGTAGTGGTGTGGCCTTTCACACCCATTTGACCTGGAATAATGTATACATCTAACAGCGTTAATTTTGTACATGCTCATTATTTCCTGCCTGCACTGCAGGGCAATACCAGATTTCCCAGTGCCAGAGCCTAATGAATATTTTCTGTGGTATGGAAAGAATTATTTGCCTGTAGTGGACTCCTCTTCGTTGTTCTGAGTTGTGGTTTTCTGTAGGCAGTCTGAAGGGAACTTCAACGAAAACACAGATATGGAAAGAAAAGACACTGAAAGTATACTAAGGGCAAACCTCTTTGTCAGGCAGAGCCCTCTCAGGGCTGTTATTCCCAGCACAGAGTAAGCACAGTTCTCACTATAACACAGCTCCAAACATGCAAATGCAGGGAGACTTTTAAGGGAGAAAATTTAGAAAACCACCTTGGATTTTCTGCAAGTCCTTAAAACCTGTACTAGTACAGTTATCTTCAGTAAAATAGCCATATACTGAAGGAATGCAACCAGGAGAATAAATAATCAGACTTGACATGTTTCATTACCAAACGTGGAAGTTCACAATGTCTTTTTTGTTGGGATCAGCATGGAGATTCAGACCACTCTAACCCCTGAAGATAGCCCTCCCTTATTTTGATGTTTTTCTACCTCTTTCTCACCTAGACTCAGCCTACCCCATCCCTTATTTTATGTCTTTTTACACATTTTTGTCCTACCAGCTCAGTTTCTCAAATCAAAATCTTTTCATTTTCCTTCCTTATGTTTTTTGTCCCAGCTCTTACTTTTCCTCTGACAGAGCTGAACATGTAAAATTTTCTTAAGAAAGGATGTTCTTTGTCGTTTGAGACTTTAAACCCTAATCAACAAGAGTGGAGATTTAACTGGTGAAACAGAGCAGCCAACAAGCTGCCAAATGACGCTCAGGTGTTAAAAAAATTGAATTACCTGTGGGTAGAACTGGCTTGTTAAGGTTTAGGGCTGGACATGCTTCAATGATCTCAGCCCAGGAGGAGGCTGACAAAGCTTAGGAAGAAGGATGTCCAGTAATAATGGACAGAAAGAAGACAGAATTTATGGACCACAGGGACATCTGGCAGAACTCCCAAGATAAGGAAGTTCCTGCCCAGCTCCTGCTTGCTGCCATCTTTTCTTCCAGTCTTGTGCCCTCTAAAAATGTCTTCAAAAATGGTTTGATTCTCACACTCCTGGTCCATGAGGCAATGGTAAATAGTCTAGGAAATAATTTAATTTTCAGTTCAAGTATATTTTTATTCAGATGGTGACCCACAAGGAATTCAGATGGTTGAGAGGCTTTACTGAGCAGCAGACTTAGGAACTCCTGCTCCAGAAACTGTTTCCATGGTTAATTTGACAATAAACTTTTTCTTGCCTCTTATGTGACTTTTGAGTATGTAGAAAGACTTCTTTTCAGTCTCAGATTTATAACCCGTTGGGTTGGCAAAATCTTTTATGAATTCCTTAACTGTTCATTTTGGCCTGACTTCATCTTTCATGCAAAGCATCAATTCTATTTCTGTCCCCAAACCCATCTATTTTTACATGGGGTCTTTGTGTGTTACTCTCTGCATGATCCTGGCCACCACATCCCCAGCCTTCATCCAGTCCCACATTTTCCAGAGCATTGTCTTCCCAAAAACTCCTGTCTCCTGTGACCCTATTTCCAAGCTAGCAGCTTCTCAGTTCTTACTATTGTCTTTAGTCTCTACCTGGCACTTATCCCACTGCTTCCAGACACATACATCTTTTCCTTGTCTTTTCCTTTGCTTTTCAGAGCATTCCTCCCCTTGTTCCTGCAAACCCAGCTCCCTCCTGGTACAGGTTCTCCTGCTGAATCTGATCTGAGCTCTCCTGTCTGCTCCAGTCCCAGTCCTTGCTTTTTTATGCTGCTGTTCCCCATCACTTTCAGCAGAAGCAAAGCATTCCTGTGTGATGGCAGTGTAAAATCATACAGTTTTGTTGGTTTGTTTTTTTTACTGATAAACAAAGTTTATCCCATTCTTTTTGAAGATCTTCTATTCTAGCATATTTCGGGAAGCCTTTTAAATTATTTCAGAATGGCAAATACTACCTTTTCCCCCCTCTCCTCGTTTCTAAATGCTGCCTGATTCCCAAGATCTCAGCTAGAACTTTGCAATTAGGCAATTTTAAAACTTGTCAAAGCTGCAGACAATACGAGGCCAGACAATGCAGCATAGACATAACACATTAGAGTGAGTGTTCCAGTTATAAAACAAGACGAGATGTGCATAATAGGGAACGGAGTGAACGAGGGCAGAGGGGGACGTGAAGGGCTCAAATTCCTTCCTCAGCCTCAGTGGTTCTTCAGCAATTGGATGGAGCTGCACGCTCCAAGTGGGTTTGAATTTGCCTCATTACTCTCTAAGGTGGAAAGCTGCTCCTTCTGTCCTGTTTCCTCCCCAGACAAACGTCCTTTTTTCTATTCTGGGCTTGAGCTTACTTCTCTTTTTCCTGTAAAATCATACTCTTCATGCAGGAGTGATCCCTGAAGCTCTTAAAATCCAGAGTCACGGTGACCTGATGTAATACAGTTCAGCAAATAAACAAAGCAAATGGGATTTGTTCACAGATATTTTTCTTCTAAAGACTATCTTAATTCTTGTGCCTCTCTCTGCTCCTTCAGCTGCCTGACTGCTGGACAGTCCCAGGAAACACTTAACCACTGCCCTATTTCCTTTATTATGGCACTCTCAGGCACTGGAGAAAAAGGACTCTGCCAGCTCAAACTCCCTATTGTGTCTGATAAAATTGATATTTATATTTTTTTGCAGAGCCATCAGGGAGCCACAAAAACACCTCTTATTACAGCATGCTCTGCCACCAGGACTCTTTCATGGGGTGACCTCTTCCCTTGAAGAGCCTCAGGCTGATGCACTTCTTCATTAGCAAAGTGCTGTAGGGCCTTCTGGGCCCTGTGACTGTCCTGGGGTATCTGATGTAATTTCTTAATTTTAATTGTTGCTACAGGAGTAAAGGCAGAAATTCAAAGCAGTGTTTAGCACTGGGGTGGAGGAGAACACATTCCACTTTGCCTGTAATAATTTGGATTTCTTTGAACGATAGACAGAGTTCTAACCAGCACTGCATAGGAGACCTCTACAAATGTTATTAATTTATTTTTAATATGGTAGGATAGTATATACGGAAAGGTAACAGAAAATACAGAGGTATTTATGCAGAATATTAATTTTTGTACTTAAAATTCTTTCTGCAGCAGCTCAGAGGCAGATGACACTCCCTGTTCACTTCTCTGGGAGAACTCAGGATTTAAATAAGGCTTCTTTAAGTAGTTAAAATTTCTTGGCAGTTTATTACCTTGGTCCTTAATTACATTCATTTCCCTGTGGAGATTCCTTTGACAGAGATTCTCCATCACATGACTGCTGGAGGATTTCCAACAATTCACATTTTTCCCCATTAATTTCAGACTCAAATATTGAGTCGCTTTGGGACTGAAGTGACAATAAGACTGAATTTCTGATTTGTAGAGCTGGATATACATGTCCTGGGGTATAGTATATACTAATAATTCATGTCCCATTGGATGACTGAAATGTCTGCTGTCTAGGGGAACTCTCAAAGTTTGTGCTTCAGCAGCAAATCAAAAGGAATAATGTGATGATGGCTTAATGCCTCTGAAGATAATGGAAGTGTCAGAGACCCTTTAGCTCATGATGTGAGAAGCTGGTGAGAGAGCACAAGACTTGAATGCTGGAATTGAGCACAGGCTGAAACACTAAAGTTTCTAGATGATGGAGGATAAAACTCCTTTTCTACACTGATCACTGGATTGCGTGCAGTGGTACAAATAAGTTTCAATGGTTGTGGAAGTTTTGAACACATCCAATTGGAATTGGAGGCAAAATGAAGCTCAAAGGCATTTTCAGACTCATGGTGTCTATACCAGTTCCTAAACAGCTGTCTGCTTGGCAGTGTTGAGAAGAGATCCCAGTCTGAAGTCACAGCACAGCATCTCTGCTCCACCCAGGGCTTTCCTCAGACTCACTCTTCAAAAATAATTCCAAGCACCTCTTAACAAAAGAAGTTTAAGGAATGCTATGTAAATTCCTGTGACAAGAAATATCCTTCAGGCTTGCCCTGCTTTCAAATTCTTAACTGCCTTCTCATCTGATGATGAAAGTGCCTGTGCTACCACAATCTGTGGTATGCTACAAAAGCTCCTGGCAATTTCTGAATAAGTAACTCCCCATGGCAGTGTGCTCCTACCCAGCAGGTTTTTATGTTCTAAGAATTGAAAAAAATTCTTTAATTTCCTCAGAAATCTTTGGATGATGTTAATAATTAACCATGTCATATTATAGAGGGCTACTGTTCTACCCAAAAGGGCTGTTTAATCAGGCCTTTCAACCAAAGTCAGATGAAAAACGCCTGCTTTTCCAGCTAATTCCCAGAAATAATGCCTGTCCATAAAGGATGGATTGAGCCTGACATGAATGTACTTTTTGAAATCATATTGCTATTAGCCAGAGCTTGCTACATATCTGGAAACAGAGCCCGCAATCCCAGATAGAGCAGAGTAATTTGCTTTTATTTCTGAAGGACTCCTAAAATTTCTCCATGCTAATTTAACTTTTTACTAGGATATATCTGGTAGTTTCTGTGTTATATAGGTTGAGATGGGGTGGGGGAGGAATGCTTGTTTAGTTTTCACTGGCAAGTTCTTTTTCCTCTGTAAAATTTTTGAAGTATGTCTCTAGCAGAAATATAAAATCCCCAGTGTCTGTTCCTTGCGCATGTTTCCATGCTCAATCACAGGAAACCGTCGTGGCAACACAAGAGACAGAGACAAATAACAAGGCACTGAAAAGCAGAAGGAAATCTGCATGAGTACAGAACCCAGAAAATGGCAAAAGGACAGATAATCTACATGGAGTGGATATATGAACTTCCAGGTATTACTTACCTGTAAATCTTGCAGCGTTAATTCCAGCACAGTTGTAGTTTAACTGGTTTATGACTTCGGGGTCAGACGTAATCAGAAATTAATCAAAGCACTGAAGCAATCACAATAGCCATGTATGTGATTCAAGGTATAGATATCAGAAAAGCCAATTTAAAAAGGAAAACCCTGGAAAGGCCTATATATCATAAATGTATGTATATATTTATTTTATTTCTTACTCATTATTTGAGATGGAGGCAGGGCTGGGATATGGTGAGCAGATGTGATGTTCTGGTCAGGAGCTTTTCCAATGCTCAGTACCTTCCTTGATCATTTGGTATTTCACCTAGGAGATCAAGTACTTAGAAGGACCTGGGAAATGGAAACTTAGAAAGCTTGGTGGGTTTTAGCTGATGTCAAATAATTCCTATATATTATTTCTTTAATAAGTTTACCAAATGCAGCATATTGCTTGTAACAGAGACTTAGGCTTGAACTGAGGCATTTGACACTGTGGGAGCTCTGTATCCTCACTAAGAGATTTTACATGCAGAGATTATTTTTTTTTTCCCATCAGAAAGGCAGAGAGAAAAAAATGAATTTAAACAAGCCTATTGCCATGAATCGTGAACTTTCCTATTAAGGATCCTGTCTTGTGCCATGTTGTTATACTCAAGGTTTAAGTGTTTTTCAGGAGCTCTGACTACAAAATAGGGATGGGGAATCTCAGATTCTAGGTGAAAGGAGGTGGGAAACCAGGGGAAGGGACTGGGCCTGTGAAAAAGAGGGGATGGGCAGGAGCAAAACAGGAGCATCTGAGACTAAAATGTAAGCTAAAGGTAGAAAAGTAAAGAAAAAGAGCTGCAGACGGATGGAAATCACAGTACCCCATAGCTCAGTAGCCTTTATCTTTAGTTCCTTTCAGCCATCAGTGCATCACTCAGATTATTCATGTATCACCTGGTGCCATTCTGCAAGAGCAGCTTGCTTTGATGAGTCCAGTACGTGGATTCATCTTCCCCTGTGGACTCTGAGAAAGCAGACAGGGTGGCACGGCAGGGTTTTCTGCAGGCACTCCTCTTCTAAAGCAAAGTGAGTGCTTTCCTGCGGGGAAACCATCTCCTTGGCGCACTTCAGTGTGGAGATAACAGTGCACTATCTGCAAACAAATTATCTTTATTGATCTACCCGGTTAGGTGTGCCTGCCAACATGTCATTAACTCCCCGCCACGGCTGGAGGAGCCTGAGACCTGATAGCACGGCTGAAACGCATCCTTCTTGACACCAATTCATTGCCTCAAGAGGAGCCCTGTGGAATTGGCCTTTTCTCTCTTGCTGGACCATTTCACATCCCAGCTCGCTATACCTGTTCCAGGAGATAATAAAGCAGCTGTTGGAGGGGAGAAGGTTTTCAGATGCCTTAGTGACGGCCACTGGTTAAGCTTTTATATACAAGTAATAACTTGTAACAACTAAAAGGAGCTTGGTAGGAAACAAACAAACAAACCAGTACAAATATTAAAGTTTTTTTTCTTGTTTCTGCAAAGGATGCACTTTGTAACTGAGTTGGAATTGCAGCTGTGCTGAAAAGTTCATTGAGAAACATAGCTTTTCCTGCTTAGCATATCTCCTGGAAAATCTGAGCTGTCTTCTTGCTTGTCTGGTGCCTAAATTTTTAAAAATAATTATCTTAATACACTGTGTTCCCTAACAAAATTTCTTTTTTTAACACATACTAACTGCATTCTCTTTTTAAAGGGGAATTTGAAAAATGTTCCAATCAGTTCCAGAGGTTCACAGTTGGTTTAGAAGACAGTAATCCATCGAAATTACTTCTATTTTTATCAAACAGGGTAAAAACTTCCTCAGGCAGTGGGGAGAGGTGTAGGTTGAGAGGCTGCTTTTATCTGCCCTCTCAGGAACTCTGGCAGCTGCAGAATGACCTCTTTTGAAGTTCCCCAGTATGTTGTATTTAACAAATCTATGTTAAATTTTCAGCTGCCTACAAATATATTGCCCTTAATCTATCGTGAGTGTTCTCCCTTCCATGTCATTCTTCCCTGGTACTGGTGTTTATGAGTCTTTTGTGCTCTAGCAGCTTCTTCAAGCCAGGCAATTGTGTCCTCTTGAGCCCGGAAAGAGAGAAAAAGGTGACACTATTCCCGAAGCCTTTCAGCCACTCGGGAGTTTGCACCAGTTACCTCCACACCCTTCAGAGGATTCGAAGGAGAGAAGGGCCGTCAAGGCTTCCTGATGCTGATTGCAGAAGGATCAGGGACAGAAAACAGCACAAAATTAGAAGAAGAAAAGGGAAGGCCAAACATGCAGCTCAGCAGTGCAGTTTCTTGGCCCAGGAAAGTGTGGGTGACAAGAGGGGACAGAGTTTAAAGAGGGCATTTGGAAGATCAGCATAAGAGAAATACAGTTGCAGGTTGTTAACTGAAAAGGAGCCACAGACTGTCAGACCTTGGAAGAATATTGCAGAATTTTCCAAACTTGTGGTCCCCCACAGGGAAGTAATTCTGGCTGTTGCTGAAGACCTTTGGTCTGACCCAGGACAGGTGGTGTTACAGTCCTGAGCAGGTAACCATCCTAACCAGAGCAGGAGGGTGGGGGATTTACTTTTGGCTTGGGTTCTTTTCTAGAATGGAAGGTCAGAGGCCAAAATGGGACCCAAAGAATGAAGGACCAAAGTTCTTCTTTGAGGTGTTTGGTTTTTCTTCTTATCAAAACTTCAAACACCAAATATGCTTGGATTCTTTAAACACAGCATGACTTCCCATTTCATCTTGCCTTTTTTCCCTCTCTAATCTAAACTTATCTATCTACCTAGAGAGTCCTGGATCCCTTTAAACCAACTTCAAGTACCTGGCTGGAGAATCTATATCTGGATCGAGGTCACTTGGAGGGTGCCTTTGCAGTCACTCCAGTGGGTGATTCATTTTTAGGTGGGCTGCACCTCCCTCAGGAAACGTGAATTAACTATGTGGGAAACCTAACCTGACCTTGTTTCTAATTTAAGCACATCAGCTAAGTGCCTAACTTGTCAGGGCCTCAAGTTAGGTAAAAACAGAATTTACTACCCTTGTACCTTCTATCCTTTCAGGGATTTATTATTCTCATTTGTTCTGAAAGTTATCAGCTCTTTGCAATTTCTAATCCACAGAAACCATGGCACAGCTGTTGTGACATGAGTATAAAATCAAAACCCATGATACTAATAAAGGATAGATGCTTGGGATCCTCCACTTCCAGATAATTTTCATATACAGAGAACATTATCATGGTTAAAACAGAACAAGTTTAAAAGGCAGAATGGAGATATTTAATTCCCCTTAAACTCCACAATTTTGCACTCTGCAGCCAACAATGCAGGACCTGCCACAACATGTGGCCAATCCTCATTTTCTAAGTAAGGGAAGAAGGAGCCATCAGGATTTTGTTTGCCAAACTATTGTTATATCTGTTTCTATTGGAATTCTTGTCTGATTTAGTAATCAAGCTTATTTTGCACACAATAAAATGTTGTCATGATGACTTAATTTTGCATTCTCCTAGGGGGGGGAAAAAAAAAAAGCAGATGCATAAATGAGGTTTTCTTTAAGAAATCTAGTGGAATGGGGTTCTTAAAATGAGTACTTAACAATTCTTATTTGTAATAGAGTACCACTATGGTTACCTCAGCTTTCCTTCTGGAAGCATGCAAGAACTTACAAAATTATCCTACCACAGGCAGCAATACTCTACAAAATACTGTTATGATTTTTAGTTTTCTCCTCAAGAATTTCATTAGATGAGCAAGAGCAGCTTTGAGTCTTCAGTTTTGGCAGTATCCACACAAAGAGTGTGAGAGTTAAATGTCGTCTCTCACAATTTTACAGTTCAGCTTTCATTTGATGAAGGGATGATTCATATATACTTCATGTTTTCAGAGGGAAAAATCCCCAAAAGCGGTTTTTCTGAGTGAGGCTGTCATGCTTCCTTTGTGTGGAAGGTTCGAGTATCATCATTTTGCAGATGACAAGATTCCTGTCTGAGCATCTTCAAACATATACACTGAGGCTCATCCCTGTTTCTTCGCTGGTTATCGTCCCTTTCTCTTGAGATGGTCACAGAACACCAACCAGCACAGGTCTTCCTACAAGTACTGGTGGCTGCATGTTTATGTTTTAGAAGGAACAAAACCAGGGGTTTTACCAGAAGTAGGAAGGATCTTGAAAACTCTTTCAGACCCTGGCTGTTCTAAGCTCCTCTCTCACCCAGCTTTGTTCTCTTCTTTAGAAACCTTTCTGCTCTGCTGCAAACAACTTAAGAAAAATTCCATGGGAAAGAAACCAGTCTTTGATGGAGGGAAGGGAAGGGAAGGGAAGGGAAGGGAAGGGAAGGGAAGGGAAGGGAAGGGAAGGGGGGTTTCCTGACCATTTCTTAAGGTTCTACTACCATTGTAATACTCAATGAGTATGAAACGTTGCACAAGGTATTGAAAATACTGGAAGCAAAATTGATCAGTAGTGTCAAATATTAATTCACCAGACCAGACTCCTGCTTCTTCCTAAGAAAAGGCTCTTGGTGACTGAAATGTGTCTCATACTGCAGGTCTGGTTTTGTTAGTGAGGTGCATGACTAAGTTGCTGCATAAGGCATGAGATACCACCTAAAAGAGCAGTATCTGCCTCCTTGAAACAGCTTTTCACACTCTTTCTCTGTGTCACTCTATATGTGATATAGCTCCGCTCGTTATCATCAACCAAAGACCATAAATAGAGAGTAAAAGCTAGTATAGAGAGTAAAAGCTTGCTTAAGAAAGACAGAAACATGTTGTAGTGAAAATTTATTTAGACACAATCTGTGCAGACTGCAGAAATTTCAGATACATTTTGGAGGGAGGGGGGCACAGTTCTTTGATCTGCAATCCAAAGACCATTATCTTACCAGATTATTTTTTGTTAATTAGAATGAAACATAGGAGTTTAGCTAAATCTCCTTCCTTTTTTCCTCATGACCTCTTATTTTTTCTTTTCTCATAAACAGCTGGATTATTTTTATCAAATAAGTATCCTTAAAAGCAATGATATCCATTCTGTTTGCATGCCAGCTAGAAGAAAAAGAAATCATCTTTCTTTAATGTTTCCATGTAATTTCTCTTTTATTTTTTAGAAAAAAATCTCCTTTTTTTAGAAAAAATATTTTTTTCTCCCTTTGTGACCTTTTTCCTAGGAATTTTATTGTACATCAATACTTGATATCTCCCAAAGAACCTAAACTTACAAATAGGAAAGGAAAAAAAAAAAAACAACAAAAAAACCCAAAACAAAATTATTATGATAAACACCTTCCAAAGAGATTTCTTTCTTTTTACGAGAATATAAATACAGACCCTTTCATCAGAATATTATAACTCAGATCCTCATATGCCTCTGAACCTGTCATTATTTATAAAAATAATGATGTGTCATTGCTATACACTCCTGATTTCAGCTGCAATTTAAGCACTCCAGGGAGGTGCCAGCGGTGCCTAAATCACGAACTCTTTCCGCAAAGTGCTGTTTCATTTGGGCTGTTCTGCCCTGTCCTGCAGCAGCCTCCAAAACAGCACCTGTGGGGACAGGGGTGATCCTTGGCTCAGCAGCTTCCCCACCCTGGGAGCTGGGACAGGATGGAATAACAAGTGTGGTTTGCCTTTCCTTGCCAGAAAGGATGGTCCTTTTAGAAAAGCACTGCAGAGGGCTTTTGGAGCTGCTGGTTCGGTTTCTGATCTTAACATATTTCTTGCAAAATGTGAGAAAATAATTTGCTCTGCTTTTGCTTTAGCACTAAACTTCTGACAAAGAAGGTTTTGGTGTTTCCTTCTTTTACTTCCATCTTTTTAAGCACTCCTATTACGAAGGATTCTAAAGAGAAAGATTAGCTTTATTTGCCCAAAATTTAATCCAGTGGGAGCCTTGCATCAGTGGCGATGCACTGTAGCAGCAATTATGGAAATATTAGTGACTATTCAGCAATTGCTTATGTAATTCAAGGTTAGATATGCACTCAGGGCTTTACAAACAGATGAAAGTCAGCCATATTTCTAAACAAAGAATGATCTTAGAAAATTGTGACAAACAATATCTAGAGTGGAGTGAATCAGACTCATGAATTTTACTAATTACTTATTTACCAAGAATGCATTTGTTGGACAGTCAGAATTCTTCACTGATTTGGCTGATGGTTTAAAAATTGAAACGATGTTATAAATATAAATATGCTGAATTCAAACAAGATTTTTCAACTTTTGCCTTCAAAATCAGTTTGAAGTTGCCAACATTTTTTTTTTTTTAAACAGAGGGGATTAAAGAATTAAAGATAGCACTTCTCTTCTGGTCAACAAAAACATTCAGTAATTCAAATTATTCCTTTTACAACCTGTGCTGCTGAAAAAATAATAATTTGAAATAATTTAGTTTAGCCCAGTGAAAATGCGAAGTAGGAGATATTGAGCTCCTCTGGCTTAGACCAGGCAATTAGCAATAAATTTGGCATTTTTTCTTGGTTAGATTGTACAGCTGGCTGGATATCCATATTTTTTTCATAAGCCAAACTACTAAGAAACTGTCTCTTCAGATTTCCAGAGCTTTAGTGCCATGAATATAAGAGAAAATGTCAAGAACAGAGTCAATTTTCTCAAATAAACAACAGAGTGTCTCAAGATGTATAAGGAGCTGTGTTACTGTCTAGATTTTTAACTCAGTGGAGGATTTCAACTTTCTTTTTTTCTTTTGTATCAAAGATGAATTGGATTATCATTTATCATGGTGTCATGTTCCTTATAAAAGACAGTGTGGCAATAACAGGATATTTTCACGTTCCTATTTTATTTAGTACTTCTCTTTCGGAGTCATTAATTATTTTTGACAGTGCCTGGTGTTTCAGGTCATAGAGGCAAAATTAGCAACCTCAGCTCACTTTTACCCAAAAGTGAACCATTTCTACTGCCAAACAGCTCCCACACATTTCAGTGGCTTGTACGAATCCTCAGGTAGGAGACAGGACTGAAATCTGGTCAGCAGAAATTGCAGGAAGGTTGTACAGAAGGGAGGAAGGCCGGAAGGATGATTCTCCCATGACACCTTTCTGGTGTCTTATTTCCCAGGCAAGCACAAAGGACTCATTTTGTGTGCCTTAAGGTAATGTTCCCTCTTTGCTGTGACAAAGACACACCAAAGATTCTCTTTCGGTATAAACCATCTTGTTGCTGACAGAGTCTGAGCAACTACGCACCTGCATCTTACATAAATGATTGGGAGTGAGGTTATTCTGCCTCTGTAAGAGGAAGGGAAGTCACTCCATTCACACTGAAGGATCACCAACCCAGCCTACCATTATCCCTCTCCCTGCTGAGCGGCACAGCGTGGGACAATGAAAATGGAGTTACTTGAAACACTGCCTGCCCACCCTGTGATCTCAAAAAAAACCCACATCTCTCATTCCCTCTCCCCTGACTCCCACTGAGGTTTCTGTTTGTCTGCCAATACTTTTCTCCCAGTCTGTACTAGGTTTGACATTTTGGCAAATCAACTATTTTTTCCTGATGAAGGAAGGAAGTGGACACCATAGCAGATTTTTTTCATGGGTAGTCCAAGTGAACCACAAACTTGCATTTAGCATGAACAGCATGGACATTCTTCAGAGAATGAAAGGTCCAGCACCAGCTGTGGCTTTTTGTTCAATTCCCATCTCAGTTTTCATTGTAATGCCAATTTAAGCTACTGCCAAGAGCAAAAGGAATGAGATCAGTAACAAGATTTGCCTAAAGATGAAGCACATGGTGTAAGTCTCTCCTAGAGATAAACACCAGACTCACTGAACTATGAGTATGACTTATAAAAAATAATGATTTTGTATAGCCTCTAGGTCTTCCTGCTGCTTCTACATTAGTAATTGGATCTTTTCAAACTCAAATAGTATTTCAACTGGTGCTGCTCTGAAACAGCTTTGTATGTGTATTGTCTATAAAAAGGAAAGAAATGGACTTTAAAAATACACTCTGTAATAAAGGATAGAAACCTCCTTCTTTCTGGTATTATTGAAAATGTAGGAGAACTTAATTCATGATAGGAGAACTTATCATGAAGGGAAAACAGGAACATCATTTAGGGGAGACAAAAAACAGAGGAAATCCTACTTATGACTCAACTGAATACAGAAACCTCAAAATTAAAACACCTATCATAATTTAGTCTGAAATCAAAATACTGATTTCAGTTTAGGAATGCAGTGAGGGAGTGTGAGAATGGGGGAATCCTACTGCTAGAATACCCCTTTTCAGGAAACTGAGGAACCTGAAATTTGGTTTGGCTTCATGATCCATGCACTGTCATGCCACATTCCCTAAATACAGCCAGAGGCAATCAAAAGTGGCAATGTGGCATGTGCTGCATGCATCAACTTTATGACAGCAGCATAATCTGCTCACTTTAATCTGCAGCTCTGGTCATGTTATATCACTCAGACACACAGATTTAGACATATTCAGAGAAAATCTAGATTCTTGATGCCTTCTGTCTTAAGTTTACAGTTCACCAAACATAAGGCTCCAGTATTCTATCAATTAACTTAAGGAAAAAATGTAGCTGGAACCTCCTTTTTTGTCAAAGGAGTAGAGGGCAAATACAGAAATGGAAAGCAATTAAAGGACATTATTCCCATGTTATTTATGTTGATATCAGGTTGTTTTAAAATGCTGGTCATGAAGCTGAGCAGAAAACTAAGACTGTTAGCTCAAATTTCTGTAACAGGAGATTTCAATATCATCTAGGGACTTTTTCCTTCTCTAGCACCTGTACAGCCACCCAGGCTTCTGCAACTCCAGCTCAAGGGACTGAAATCTCAATGTGGCTTTTGTTCCTTTTCCAGAAAGGTTAACAGTGCTTGCACCAATGGGAAAATGCTTCACACTCTCCTTGGAAGAAGCTTGAGAAAACTGTTTTTCCCATGTGGGACTTACCCATTTTTGACCTTTCACAGTGACGTGGTGAATTTGTTCTCTGAGTGTTGGGGAGGATTTTTGTTGTTGTTGTTGTTGTTGTTGTTCCCTTTATACCATTCCCATGAGCAGCTGGATGCTGGAGAAGGGATGTTGCATTCTGGGATTCAGGGTCTTGGATGGTGTTTGTGGACTTGCGTTGACATGGTTTATACTTTTCATTCAGACACTTTCTTGTTCTTTTTGGAGTGTAATGGACCACAGCAGGCAATCTCCTCATTTTCAGTTAGGTACACTGGGAGAAGGGCAGGCAGCTGGAAAAATAGGAGAGGATGCAATTTCATTATAGGATCTTCCTCTTGAATTCATTTAATAATTTAAATTGCATGGGTGTCAGACAAGGTTGCTCTGAGTGCCTAGTCAAGGGGAACTATCTTTGAGAACACACTGGAGTTCTTGCACAATATTCAGAGGTTTCTTTCAAAAACTTTGATTGAACAGTTTTCCAGGGAAGTACACTAAATGTACTGCTTCCTCCGTTCTTCCTCACTCACAGACACAAAGCTAGTTAAAAGGCAACTGAGAAAGAGAATAAGCCCTCAGAGCAACTGAAAACATTATGAAGATATAGACACATATACACATAAAATGCAGAGGAAGTGACTACCTTTAATAAATTCTTCCAGTATTTGCAATTCAAATGTTATATCGGTGTGTGAGTGCCAGAGAGATTCCTAAAATGAAAATAACTGGGAAGTCACTGGTTTTATTGCAAACAGAAAGAACTGTACAAGGTAATCAAATAGCATACACAATGAAAAGCAAATTAGATTTCTGAAACTCTTCCTTTTTCTACTGTCTCCCATGTGGCACTTGCAACACATGCAAGCAAACTTGTCTATTTTATAAGTAGCAAGCCAAACCCTTACACCCTTCCTGTTCCCCTCATGCCAATCTAACATCACAGGTGATGATAAATTGATTTAAGAGCTGCTTTCTTAGCCGGCCTGCAAAGGGATATTATCTCCCTTCAGCTGCTTCCAGTGAAGAGGGTAAGCTAGAGAAAGGAGGAGGGGTGGTCACAGACAGAACATAATTTTCTGGTTTGAGCTGGGTAAGGGGCAAAATCAGGCACAGCCAGCTGCATTTGAAATGTCTGGGATGCTCTGAAGAGTCAAGGGTGAGCTGAAATTTGAGTAATTGAAGAAAACACAGATGAAGTCCACCAGGGATATTAAGACATAATTATTTTCCTTTACAAAAGATAAGATACTCTTACATTTTGACTATAATACCCAATTAGATGGGAGAGAGGTGAGAAATATTTCAGGGTTTATATCTTGGTAAGGATAAATATGTAAATTGATTACCCCAGACAGATTGCCTGGAAGGCACTTCAACTAATGGTTCTCATTTCTCAGTATTCTTCAGCATTTCTGTCTTCTAAGTACTTTTGACTTTTTAACATCAGGGAACTTGGCAGTGACTCATGTAATCTGTGTTCTACCCCTGGCTCTCCCATCATTTCCCTGGGTGATCCTTGAACAAGTTACTTCATTAATTTTAATTGGATGCTGTCATGAGAAAAGACTTGTCGGGCTGGGTTGCGAGTCTGCACTTATTCAATCCTTGTTCACACAAATTCCTGTTAATTCTAGTGGGAATTTTCTCTGTGTGAAGACTGCAAGATTTGCCACAACTGCATGTGCTTAAAAGGTGGCAACAGTTGGATGTGGTTTCTGGTCATGTGCAGGTTTCTTAGAATCTGCTCTTAAGACTTATATTTTTGTTTGCCACTTTAACAAATTCAGGCCCTTCCCTGACTGATTCCAACCACAGCAGGCATTGCCAAGGGAGTCTGCATTTCTATTAGTAGACTCTGCCCACTCCATTGAAACTTTGGGCAAGTCTTGGCCATGAAGGAAAAAGCACAAAAATATGTGTGATTATATTTTAACCTACCCTTGTGAAGCACAAATGAACAGGTAGATACAGTTCCCATCTCTATACGAAGAGAAGAGCCCAAGAGAAGGTGGCCAGACTGGCCTCCACTGCAGCAGAAATCCAGCCAAAGGTGATTCCTCTGCAGAGGAGACCAGAGACAGTTCAAACAGCTCTTACAAGATTCTTAAGAATACTGCAAATAAATGGGATGTGGAAACACTAGATTAGAATGCGAGTGTGCCTTATTTACATAGCTTTGTAGAGCATATATTGCTATTGTAATGAAAGCGGTGGCAGCTTCCGATAAAATAATATCCTTTTAAATACAGGAGTACTAGAAAAATACAGGAATCAGAAAAATTACTGGAACTGTGTAAAATAAAGACAAAAATAATAATAATGATGATGCTAATAATAACAATAAGTAGTAGTAGTAGTATTCAATAATAATATTAATATTATGTTCCATCTGGACTTTCTGCAACTCCCCCTACTTTAATTTCTGATCCTCAGGAGGCTGGGACAAGGCCCTGACATGGAAAAGGGGGAGAGGAGATATTCTTGACCATTACCTTCAAAACTGAGAAATAGCTGTGAAAATACTCATGACTTCTATTTATTAACTCCTTTTCTTTGCAAATGTTTTTGTCCCAAGAGAATGTCCAGAATTCCTGCAGGAATGACCAGTGAGGCTGGTAGCATGCCCTGGCTGCCCTGAAAGGGCTTCAATGTGAGGGTCTGTGCAACAGGATTTGGAAACTCTGACATATAAATGCCATCATGCATTTGGGTAAGAGGCAAACATGGTCACTTGTCACTGTGATTGGCATAAAAGACTTCCAGCACTCTTATTATACACATACATTACACAGGAGCCCTGATGTACTTATAACTAGAAGAGGACAAGAGGACACAGCCTCAAGTTGTGCCAGGGGAGGTTCAGGTTGCACATCAGGAGGAATTTCTTCACTGAAAGGATTGTCAAGCACTGGCAGGGGATGCCCAGGCAGGTGTTTGGATCCCCATCCCCAGAGGTGTTCAAGGAATGGTTGGATATGGCACTGAGTGCTCTGGGCTGGCTGATGAGGTGTGAAAAGATGGCAGGAGGTAAAATCAGAGGAAGCTGAGACACTCTATTCACATCCTAACACAGCCTGTAACAGTACAGAAATTAAAAGGTAAAATACAGCTGCTGCTTCCTGGATGGAATGTGGCTGGAATGCTCAAAAGCTATTCCATGATGATTCCCACAGCCACAAACTGCATCCATGGCACCTGCTGAAGGGGATGCTGTTGGTGTGTGTCCCTGAATAAGTCAGTCCCAGCACCCTCTGATCCAGCAGGACTATTCAGGGAAAAGGTCTCCAAAATGGGACAGGATTGGTCATGCACAAAGGGTCTCAGCTTTCCTGGGTGCTGACAGACAAATTAAACACCAAGGATAGAGGAAATATCCCCTTTTCACATGACACAAAGGGGTTGATGGCTCAAAGTTGAACCCAATGATCTTTGAGATCTTTTCCAACTTAAAACATCCTGTGATTCCATGAACCTCTGGTTTCTGTTTCATCCCTTACAATTCCATGTGTGTTATTTGTTGAAAATGAAAAAGAAATACTTTATCCAAGAGAAAGCAAAATTTCCCAAGAAGCAACGTGCAGAACAGTCTTCTATTTTTATGAAGATTATGCAATTGCAAGCTTAATATTATGATATAAAATGGCTGGTGCCTCCTACTTGCAGACAGTGATATTGTTTAATGAATTTCATCCTGAAAAGGAATTTCACCAGCCCTGGCTTACAGAACACCATAGGTTTGCAACCATCCTTTAGCAAGGCACAGCAGAACCACAACACCCTATTAGGTTTGTGGTGAACAGAAAAACACCTTCATTTTAGCAGTCTCACTTACAGTCCCTTCATTTTCTGTCAGTGATTTGTGGTGTCTTAACATAGGTGTGCCACCCCTAAAAAGATACTATTTTCTTTTATGAAAAAGAGGCCCAAAAATTTGTGGTTAAGGGACTGAGACACCAAGCAACCTATTTCTGTTTCTTTCACTAACAAAAAGGCTTCTGGTGTAAATAAACAGGAAGAGAAGGAGCAGCAGGAAGCAAGCAGATTTATATTGAAGTCAGACTTCAAAGTGAAAATAATATTTTCTAATACATCTCTGACCCAGATCCTCAAGAATGTGGAGCAGTGTTACTCTGATGCTTAAATAACTTCATGGGTATGGACAGAGATAATTTAGGAGGACATGTAAAGTTGTGTCCTCCAATCTGCCTGTTGTTGGTGTGTCAGTTTTTGCAAAGGAGAAAATACACAAGTGAAGTGTAGAAGGGAGGATACAGCAGTACAGTGAGGGAGGAACGTGCCATCATGGGGGAAGTGGCTATCCCAGCCCCCATTTCAGGCAGGAGAAGAATTTGACAGTGGAGTTAGAAATTTCTTTTCCTAGTCCATCAGGAAGAAATTCTAAGCACTAGGATGGAATACTGCTCTGGATGTAATCACTTATTAATATAGAAGGGATTTTGACTATAAGCCATGCCCATACAACAATAAAGGCACATTTACTGTCTGCAAATCCTAGCCTAAGGAGAGCTATCTAAAACCTGTGACCACAGAATATTGTGCAAGAGAAACCTATTTACATTGTGGTTTTATAGGTTATTTTCTCTTGTGTGTCTGTTCTGCACTGACAGAACCCATGGAGCTGAGTATAAAGGAAATCATAAGCAACTCTGCAAACTATGCTTCAGTCTCTGGGTTCCACTGACACTAAAACCCCTTTCACCAAATTTTTGCTGTTCATTTCCACACAGAAGAAAAATCCCTTTGCTGCTATGGCTCAATGTTACATGGGATGTTTCTTAATTCAAATACTTTCTCTCATTTTTATTCCTTTTTCCTTTTTTTCCTGTGCATACTAACTTCAAGGACTATTTCCAGTGAACTGCTAAGGCATAAACGATGTAAATCTTTATTATAGTATAAAGAGTAGGGAGATCCAACATCTTGGCGTTTTCCATACAGCAGCATGTTTTGAATCTTTCCATGTTTGAGGTCCTCTCTGTAATAACAAGGATTAATATGATGCGCCTACAGAGAGATTACGCCAATGAATTACACAGAGGATAAGAGAGGAATCTCATTTCGTGTGCCCATCAAAATAAAACCTTTTCCAACTCATTGAAAAGCAGCCTTCCTTTCCTCCCTCATTGCACCAGATCCTTAAATATCCTGTAAGAGGACTGAAAGAGACCAGGGAACCCAAAGCTAACTTATATTCCCAGAAAACTTCCAACCAATCTGTCCTGAAAAGGTCATTTATGCTGACGAACATGAACATGTGTCAGTCCCATGTGTCTCTCGTGCACCATCCTGCAAAAACCCCACAATGTGAGCTGGTGGTGTCGGAGCTGGCTGTGGAAAAGTTCCTGCTGGTTTCTAGTAAGCAAAACACAACAATACAAATTCCTGCTCATTTGGAGAACCTTAAAGTACTTGACAAACAATATGTTCTGCAGCACATCTGGGAGAGCAGATATTTCTGTGTTTATGTTGTGGGTAGCTAAACCAAAACATGTTCCACTTGTCAAGACCCAGGAAGGGAAAAAAAAAAAAAAAAGATTTCCAACAACCTTGTGCTGTAAGTACATGAAAGCTCACCCCTCTGGTTGTCTTCCCTGCTTTGGTTAGTATCTTCCAGTAAAATATAGTCATTGCATGTCTGCATAGCATTTTCCATGTCAAGGATCTCAACCTCCTTTAAAAATTGACACAATTCAGCAGCAACAATCCCTCCCCTGAAGTGCAGCCATATTTGGAATGAAATATAGCCACTGTTCAACAGTCCAAACCTGTGTAATGATCTCTTAACAGAAAGTGAACAGTGACAAAATTGAACTTGTGGAAAAACTATTAGCTGATATGTATTGTACAATAATTTGAACCATAAATTGTGGAGAACATAAAACTTGCCCCAGAATTCACTCTCTTTTCTCTGCATACTTCCCATTTGGTTTCCATAAATCTACTTACATTGCAATTGTTCTTCCACCACTTTTTTCTCTTATTAAGGATTCCACATCCAAATCCAAATACTGCATAGAGCTGCATCTCTTTCTTTCATAACTGGAGGCTTTGGCTGGACACTGTGGCCACAAAGATCTACTTGCATATTGTAGAGCCAAATCCTCTTTTGTTCTTTCTTTCTTTCCACTTCCTCGCTCCTCTCTTCACCAACACAAAGTTATCCAGCTCCATCCAGCTCAGACTCTTTTGGATCTGATAACTCCTCTGCTGAGTGCAGAATGACTCAGAAGGATGGTTTGTCTTTTTACAGAGAACTGTGGAGGCACCTTTTCTTTTAATGTCAGACTGGAAGGCTACTCCAGCTCTCCCCGCTCTGCTCTACAAGTGCATGGTCACACGACCTAACAGCACAGGTCTGTTAACCTTGTGGGAGCAATCACACATTTTCTCCTTGGCAGTCTGGCACAGAGAAAGATCAAAAAGCATCTAAGGGAGGGCAGGGAGAGGGATGGCCCTGCTGAGCTAGGGAGGGACAATCCACATGCTGTGTAATATTTCTGTGACAAGTGTGAATGTGTTTTAAATGTCATTAAACAGACACTGTAGCAGAACCCACTGTCTACACACAGAAGCAACTGGTATTTTTGATTTGCTGACACAAAAACAGCTCCCTTCCCCTCTTGCCCTTCTGAGCAGCAGCTGCCTGGAGTGCATTTGAGTGGGAGAGAGGTGCTGCAGTCTGGCTTGCTTAGGAATCAAGTGGAGGAAAGAGCATTGTGAATTCACGGTAGGCTGCTCTGTGGGAGGAAGAATGAATGTCCTTCCCTCTGGGATAACAGGATTAATGCCAATCCCACAGATCTGTGTGTGCCCTGAGGTAGATCTACCAGTACAAGCCCTTACCACCTAGCATGGAGTGGCATCTGCACTGCGTAATGTTGTGACCCACTCTAGTTCCCTAGAACTGTGCTTGAAAATGTATATTTATGTGTATGTGCCTAAATGTGTGCACAAATCACACAGATAAATATCCTTACACTATTATAATTAACTGTCTTTTTGTCTCTGTTATTTTCCCTTTTTTTCTTTTTGGAAACCCCAGACAACTGAAACAATACCCAAGTATTTATGTTATAGGTAGTCCTCTTCAAACTCACAGCTTCAGGAATGTTTACAGAAGTATATGCCAGGGTTCTTGGTTCTGATCCATTTTTTAAATATAATTCTTTTCCTGAAAATGAAACATACATATATTTATATACACAAACACAGCCTGGACAGCAACACTAAGGCCTGTCCCTGAGTCATTTCTTTGACATTTAGCTTTGAAAAACCATATTTGGTAGTCTTCAATGACCATGAGGTAGCCAGGGCCATGTCCAAACCACTTGAGTTTGGACTGCCCTTTTTGCAGTCAGCACTTTGATTGTTAATTCACTCCAGAT
Source organism: Donacobius atricapilla (assembly GCA_013397315.1). NCBI lineage: Eukaryota > Metazoa > Chordata > Aves > Passeriformes > Mimidae > Donacobius > Donacobius atricapilla. The sequence goes on from WBMY01002685.1 coordinate 91,114, forward strand.
GCCAGCACTTCTCATCTGGAGGGATCTAATGCACCTTGTCAGCATGCAAGTCCCTCACAAAACAAAACCCATGCAGGTTCCCCCTGGGTGATCTTTAAAGATGAGTTACGAAAATGACTGAAACAATATTTGAAACACTGTATTGCTCATAGTATTTTCCAAACAGTGTGTGGAAACAGTGCATTTCATGTCATAATAGTCCAATGAAAACTATTAAGAGTGCGAGAAGGTGAATTAGCCTTTTCAGAAATGAATCTGATACTGACATGCTGTACTTTTGTGCATAGAATGTATTATCAAGATTTCCTGATGTTGCCAAGGAAAAACTTTATGTTAAACATGAAGGTTTTCATCCTCATACAGAGGATGAAAGTGCATGGAATTCCCAGTAATAAGGCTTTTGTCTTTTCATCTTTAGTGATGAATACCTGAGAAATTTGGGGTCAGACCCACAAAGGCTTAGACACAAGCTTATCTTCATGTATAACCCATGCCTGCAGATCATTGCAGCATTTGGCCCCTGACAAGTTGTTTCAGCACAGAATCTGTACTGTAAAGCCTGGAGTGTGAACTTGTCCTTCCTGCAGTCAGTGGGATATCCCCTGGGAGCAAAGTTAGTTTGTGTGAGCCAGTAGAGCTGGCCTGTAAGGGTTAAAATAGCAAATTAGCTGCTCAGATGTTGTGAACTTTAAAATAGTGCCTTTCTCTAACTTCAGAAGAGAGAAAAAAATTTCTTTGAATAAAAGCTTTATGCTATTTTTCATTATTTTACTATTTACTGTGGTATTATCCCAAGGCCCAGATGAGGTTCCCTTTTAAGGTTTCTTTATATTACATTAAGAAAATGATCATTTCTTGGATTCTAACCATCTTTTGTATTTTTATATAGAGCTTTAACTTCGAAACCTTGAAGCAGTACAGGCTTGACTGGGAACACTGCCACACTCAGTGGCATTGAATCCTAACACTAATTCCAGCACTGGTTTGGGCAAGAGTGATAGTTAAATCACCCATCTTCTGTTTGGTGTCACCCTCCATACCACGACAGGTACTTGAAGTTTACACTGTGGCAGAAGTCATGATTTTAAACAGCTTTTATTTTATGAGACAGGAGTGCTAGAGCAGGAAGACTTGTAGATGTTTTAAAAAATAGAAAGTGTCTACCGACTCGCTAAAATATAAAATTGGTTTTATTTTATTTTGCAATTTACTGCAAAAAGAGCCACACAGCATCAAGCAGATGATGATGAGGCTGTTGGGACACAAGCATTTGGTTGCTGCATCTGGCACTAGCATGGGATGACAGAATCATTGATCGGGATTTAATTTTAATTTCTCGTGCTAATTTGCATTTCTCTAATAGTGTTTGCTGCATTTCAGCCCTGTGGGTCTGAGATCTGACCAAAAGCCAACTGAAAGTTCAAACCATTAAAAGTGCAGCATTTCTCTCTTTCATCCAAAATACCAACTAAAAATGAACACCCTCCATCCTGATCTTTCCTCTCACATGTTTACCCACTGGAAAATGTCTGCTCCTCACAAAATAGGCATGAGTACCACAGAATTGCTTGTTTCATATTTAGAGGAAGCTCTGGCCATAGCTTTTCCTTTGGTCACTCATAACAATGAAATGGGCGAGGGTGAGAGTGTGTTACTCTCACAGAAAGAGAAGCACAGAACAAAAGGAGTAGCTGAAGCCTGAGTTCCTCACAGGAATGGCTTTGAATCTTTGTGTATGTGTGGGAAGAGCTTCCTTGATACCATCTGCTTGAAAAGAAAAAGAAAAAAACAGACGAAGAACAGGCAACAGAACAGTTTATTGCCCTTCTACTCTCAAGGTTTAGTAAAATGGAGGAATCATCAATAGTACAGGACTGTAAGAAGGAAACAAACAGATGAACTGGTGGTCCACCATGTCTTTGCTCTGTAGTTATTTTATGAAAAAATAACAGCAGCCCATCTAGCCATAAGGAGTTCTTTTTGGTGTCTGGAACAGAATTAGTTCTGACGGGATGGTGAAGCCTAGTTTGACACAGCCATGCAGTGAGATATCCCATTATGAGAAACTGGCACGAGCTGACAGGGTGTCTTCATTTCTGTTCAAAATTGTTGAACTTACAGTTTTTATCTGCTAATGTGCAGAAAGCCGTAGTTTACATTCCTGCCTGATCTGAGAAGTACATCTGTGATTGTTCCCTTCCACATGCAGTGCCTGTGCTGAAAGAACACTCCACCTGCTAGGAAATTCAAAACATGCAGTTCCACACAAGACCCTGAATTAAAATGTGTCAGGGAGAGAGACTGGGGTTAAGAAATGATGCTTTACTTTCTCCAGAACATAATTATAGGGAAGCAGTTCAAAACATCCAGATTAGGTTATCAAGCACCCTAATTTGAACACGGTCCCATCCTCAAACAATAAACAAAGTACATGTGGTGGGCATGAGTCATCACTCTCGCAACAGTGTCTGGAGCTCCCTACTTTGCATGATTTATGCATTAAAATGTAAATGAAAAATCTTTCTTTTTAAATTATGTGAATTCGTGAGAGAGGTAATTTATAGACATTACTCAGATTATCTTAGAACTTCTCTGAGGTCACAACCACCTGTTGGGCCGTGGAGGTGTGATGCAAAAGGAAGGAGGGGGAGAAAAGGAAGCCTTAGCCTTTTTTTGAGGGCTGAGACCTCCAATCAGCGCCTATCCTCCTCTTCCCATCTCGGAGTTGCCTTAGTCTTTGTCTTGCAGCCGCGGGGGTGCTGCTGCAGCAGCGCGGGGCCGCCGGGCGCGCAGGTGAGCTCCAGAACGGCTCTGAGGAAGCAGCGGCGCCCGCATGGCGCTGCCCGTCCCTGTGTCCGCCGGGGGAAAGCCGGATTTCCACTGCTCTAAAGACGTGCACTTCCTCCAGCGCCCAAACTCCGGCTGCACGGCCAGCCCCTGCCTAGCCCGGGCTGGTTTAGTCTCCAGCGAGACGCGGGACCAACTCGGGCTGTTCCCAGGCGCAGGCCGGGGCTCTCCCGGGGCTCCCTCCGTCCCTCCCGCCGGCAGCTGTGCGCGCCCCCCTTCCCAGGCCGGGCCGGGCTCTCCCGTAAGGAATTTTCCTAAGGAACCCCACAGCAGGTGGGCGTTCGGCTGCGGCTCCCCGGGCAAGCCCCGCCGGAGGCACAGGAGGACGCGGCGCCCGCGCTCTGATCCCTCCGATTTAATCGTGCCTTCGGGGGATTGCTTCTTAGCAGGCTGCCGGATGGATGCTCGCAGAGGAATTGAAATCCACCGAATCGCTACTTATTAAAATAATGCTCTTAAAATTGAACGTACACTTAATCCCCGGCGCCCTCGTAACGACTGGAAGGGGAGGGCGGCGTGCGGGCAGGGGGAGGAAGAAGAAGAGGAGGAAGAGGGGAGCTGGCCCGGGTGGCAGCCGGGCAGGGACCAGCGCCCGGCTGGGAGCCCTGGGGAAGCCGCCGCACTGTCGCCTCCCGGCCCAGCCGCCCGCTGGCAGGTGACGGAGCCCAGCCTGCCCGGGGGAAGCCGATCCGTGTGCACCGCAGAGCGGCACCGCACGGCTCCGCTCCGGCCGCACCCGCCCTGCCAGCGCCCCCTCCCTCCTCATCCATCCCCCCGCTCAGGAGGGCGGGCAGAGGCGGCCCGGCAGCGCCGGCAGGCAGCGCGTCCCTCCGCGGGGAGCCGCGCAGCGGGAGCGGGCAGGGGCAGGGCAGGCGGAGCGCCCCGCTCCCG
>WBMY01002685.1:94964-159963 GCA_013397315.1 Donacobius atricapilla
TCCGTGCGCCGCCGGAGACCTGCGGGCAGCGTGCCGGGCTCCCGGAGCGGGGCACAGCGCCCGGCCCGGCCCGGCTTGTCCGGCTTGTGCTGCGCCGTGGCCGCCGTCGCTCCCCCGCGCAGCGCGGTGGCAGCAGCGCTCGGTAAAGTTTGTGCGGTCCCCGCCGTGCGCAGGGAGCCGCGGCGTGTGCGCGCCGCTCCGCCGGCTGCCTGCGCGGCTCTTTGGGTGCGGAGTCAATATTTATTTACAGGGCTCGGGTGTTAATCACTCATGCCCTGGAAAGCTCATTAGCGGTGGCTTGTTTCCATGACAACGGGACCCCTTGGAGCCTTCGGGGGTATTTGTTTGCCCGGTTTTCTTTCTTTTCAGATTCCTACTAGTAGCGTGTTTTGTCACTGGGGACAAAAACAAGCAAATGAACTCCTGTATTTGCTTGCGTGATCCTGTAGCCCCTCTTCGCTTTTCCTCCAACGCTCAACGCTTTCCCCAGACTTAATTACTGATACGTGGATGTGATTAAGCTAGTGTGAGAGTTATACAAGGTTTTTGAGTATTTGTTCTGCTGCATTGCCTCCTTAAGCTATAAAGCTCAAACTAAGACGTGGTCTAACTTGTCTCGTGTTCAAAGTACTCCTGAGGATCTGTTAGAGCTTAAAACTGTGATGTTACTTATCTTTTTGCTTGTGTGTCATTTTGGCAGCACAGAACCTTTTGAGGAGCTTCGTGTTGCAGTCTCTGCTACAGCCGAGCTGGGAATCAGGGGTGGCTTCTTCTGTAACTTTGGCATCGTGCTGTGGTGTGACCTTGACAGGTCTCTAACTTCTTCCTATCCCACTTTGCTCAACAAAAGGAAATGTTGCTCACTTGCACCTGTGCTCTGAGCTAATCAAGCAAAACACTTTATCTAAGATGGAGTACTCTTAAAACCGAGTATATGAGTTTATTGTCCTCTGTTACGTGAACATACATTACACGTTCCTTTTCCCTAATGGTAGAGGTGAAAATCCTCCTTTTTAACTCCAGCCTTTATTTAACATGGCGCAGTCCTGCTGGTCTTCAGATGGTGTGAACTGTTACCATCCAGCTGAAAGCAGTGGTTCTAATGCCATTTTTAACTGCCTTCCTGGGTTAACTTTATCAGAATCAAGTAAAAATGAGAGTCTGTAGCAGTCTGAAATTTGTAGGAATATCCACTGTTAGAAGCAGCACATCTCCAGTGAGAAGATGCTAGAGTAAGGAAAGAAAATGCTGTGAAACTGAATGACAGTCTTGATCACTTGCCTTAGCATTGCAACCTGAGAGGGACTTAAAAGCTTTTTTTAGAGAGAATGAGCAAACACACACTTTTACTTAACTGTATATTAGGTTAAACGTCTGAAGCTCTCCTGCAAATTTCCATGGTTTTGCAAGAGACAGTTTAATATGTCGAGTTGAGAAGCATTGGGAGTGTGAAGGAATGTTTCAGAGTATTCAGTTCGTAAATACTGCCCGAGAGACATTCAGTTGTGACTGTTTCAGATTACAAGAGTAGGAAGTTATAATAGTTGGGGAATTTCTGTACGAAGCATACGTTCTTTCTTATTTCTTGAAACACTCATTCTGAGCGAATAAACTGTTATAAAATAACTGTCTCTTTCATGTTGTGAGAAAGAGTCTATCCTCAGCTCAGTCTAGCAAAGTGCTAAAACATCTGCCTCATTCCAAACGCATTAGAGTAGGCAAATCGCACTTCAAGCTTTTACTGAAACAGCCTAAAGGTATTTTTGCTGAAATACCCCTAAGGCCTGTGACCTTGACTTTTGGATTCTGTTTTTTAGCAACTCAGTAGTGAGATTCCTTCTGAAAATATTTCTTATGAGGTGAGGACCGTCACCAGCTTCTAGTTACCAGTGAAGTAACTTTATGGCAATCCTATGAATGGAAAGAAAGAAGAGAACAGAAATCTTAGTTGTCATCTTGTCTCCTTTGGATGTCATTGACTTAAATTTCCATGCTGAATAATTACATTTTTACTACTTAGTGCTTCACAGTCCATACAAGGAAAGAAAAAGTGATACAGGTTTTACTCTGTGCTTTACATCCTCTGTAAAGCTCAGCCTTTTATTATTGGTGGTAGTAAGAGCAACATATCCCAGTTCGTTTTTCAGATCCTAGGTGCCACTAGGGGGGAAAAGAAAAATTTCTTCATTTTATTTTTTAAGATTGATAACAGGCAGCAAGAAAGATAATTTGTAACAAGCCCTTATCACTTTTATAGATATTTTCAGAACAATAATCACTTAAGGTTGTGAGAAGACATCTGAGTACGTAAAGCTGTCACTGATAAAGGGTTTTGTTTGAGGGAGTGGGAAAAAAGTATGTAGACATGAAGGCTAAGTCTACAAATATGGATAATGATATTTGTTTGCATTGTGTTTTACTCAACATTATACCAAAGTAACTTGGATATAATGTACACTGGTTTTATAAACAAAAATGCTTCTAGTGGTGTTCATATTCCAGATACCTCAAATTTCTCAAGCAGCCTATTGCTCAAGCTTTACTGTCATGTGGACATAGACTTATTATTCTTTGTTTCTGTGGTGTTGGAAGTCCCACACCTGGGATGAATAAGATACTGGACAAGTATTTAGAGGAGGTGGTTGAGCTCCTTTGTCTGTAACTGATCTACTCTGGACATGCCACTTTACCCCTCTATTTTAACTCTCCCTACCCCCATTAATCGTCATCATTTGGTGTTGCTTATTTGGAGTGTGGAGTTTTGCTATGTGCAGGTATTGTGGCTAGAGAGATCTCTAGGGAAGCAGCAAAATGTTAGTGCAGCACAATAACAAATGGCAGCCAGCGTTTTTCCTGTCTCAGTCCTTGGTCACTGGCCTCTGTACACCAGTGAGATTGCTGGAGAGCAGTGTGAAGATGTTGTGGACGAGTTACTTCCAGAGCTGGTTCCTCAACATTCATCTTGCTGAATATATTTGAAGGAAAGAGATTTCAGAGAAAGCGTTCACAGGTCTGTACTCAGAAGACTTGAAAATAAAGAGTGGCCCCTCACTGCTTGTCCTGTTTGCTGTCAGGTTGAATGTACTGTGGTTTTCTGGATGGGAAGATAAGGCCATTATGGATTTAAAACAGGCATATTGGCAGCAAGGGGCTCGTGAAGGGCAGAGACCAGCACTAAATATCCAAAGTGAATTTCTTTAATTTTATTCAGTGTTTTTTAGGAGAGGGTTGGGCAGGGGATTTTCCAGGTGTACGTTTTTGAACTTATAAAATGCTCGACCTCATCGGACAGGAGCGAGTAGCGCTGTTAGGAAGGTGTGAGAGATGTTTCTGTTATTCCAGTTGTAAGCTCAATTATGTTCTTCATAAGCTACTGTAAAGTGTTTATACTTCAAATGGTGGTGCACGTGATTTAGTTGTAGGGTTTTTAGTTTGGTCTTCATTTCAAAATCACCCTAATAATCAATACTTCTGATAAATCAGTCTTTTAGATTGAGGCAGGATTGTTTCATGTGAAAGATTTGAAGATAAAAAACTGACTTTGAAAGTGATATCTCTTACATACATTAGACTTACTTCTGCTTTTCATCAGAATTTAATGGTCAAACTTAAGATAAAAAATATATTTTTACATACCAGTGGTAGTGTAAAACTCTCCTGTTTCTGTTGTTTTATTTTTTTTAAAAAAAGGCAACTTCTTAATGTGAAGACGTAAAAAAGCTCCTTTCTGACCTTTCATTTACTTGCCATATTTTTAATGAACCATGTATAATAATTTCAAAACTACTTAGGTTTTTAAGGCCCAAGTTTGAAACAACCCAAAGAAATCTGTGTTCTAAAAAATGCATTCTGGAGGGATGCCTCTCCCCTGTCTCTGAGATGCCTGATTACGCACATGCAAATTTACATGCTCGAATTCCCAAGTCATTTTGGAAGTTTTAGACCTGTGTATGTTTTCTACTTGTAAAATAGAGGTGTCAGCTCAAATTACTTCAAAATTCAAGTTCTTCCCATACCTGTATTGCTCAGAGGAGTGATGGGGTTCAGCAGCACCTCAGCCATGAGATGCTGCTGCCCTGCCTTTTCCCTTCAGCTGCTGGGACAGGCTGGCAGGGGGAAGGAGCCAAGGAGTGGATTTGGGATTTTTTTTCCTGGGGATAGGGCAGAGATAGTCCTCCCCTCTACATGTCTTGCAGCCCTCCTGCATCTCCTGTGGGAGTCTCTTGATTTGCAGGCTGACCTTTCCACACCAGTGAAGCTTAGCAGGCCCTCCCAATTTTCCCACTTTATGCCAAGATGTCTGATGTTGCAGACAGGGAATCTGTTCCTGCTCTATTTGGAGCAAAGGGCAGAATTCTCACTGATTTCCATAGGAACAAGATGTATTCCTAAACATACTACAGTAGCTAGAAAGAAACTTCCTAATAAAGAACCAGACTCACAGAACATGAAGCATTGTTCTGAGCTTCCTTTCAGAGCTCTTTGCAGTAACATGTCTGCAGACCAAACACTGCAAGCAGCAAATCTCAAGGCGTTCCTGGCAGCACTATAAAGGATTATCTGCTCTCATTCTGCCCAGAGAAACAACTGAGGCTTCAGCATGTTGCTGATAAAATCTTATTTATTCTCATGGATGCCATTTGAGCCCCGTAGGTCATATCAGGAGTGGAACTCGAGGAGCAGCGAGGTGTGATGTAGTAGCTGTTGCACAAAGGTTTTGCTACATCAAGCAGAAAAGCTTTTAATTTACCTGAAGAAGCAAAATCCCACCCCCCCCCCACACACACACACACACTGATGTGGGAGACTCTTGGAAGTTACCAAGAAAAACTTTGGAATGCAATTCTGCTGCTTTGAGTTGTCATATTCTAGCCAGACTGGTTCCTAACTAAAACGTTTTCTTCTTTATTTAGATGGGGTTTTTTTAAGGTGGAGATGTTCCAACCTTCATTTTACTGACATTCCTGTGTTGCTGTTTCACAACAGTGAATCCTTTCCAATTTCAGTCTTTAAGAGGGGTTAAAATGAATCACCTGAAGCCTGTTGGAGGCAAGGGTTTCCAAACGTAACTCCCAGACATCTGTGATTCCTTCTTTTCCCAAATCGACGTATTCCATTAATTTTGCTACTAGAAAGGCACTGTTCTGTCCAAATAGAGCTGTCAGGGTGCAAGGAAGTGGTGGGAAGATATAGATTAGTGCCATTTGTGTTTCATTCCCATGCATGAGAGCCTCAGGGCTGCTTTTTCACACAATTTTCAGTTTGTGGTAGTCAGAGTATCATTTTCTCTGGTTAGCTCCTATCTTGGACTGGTGGTTTTTTGTGGTGAGCATTTGGGAAAATGCATTTTTTTTCCCCCTGGGGTGTCTTAACTCCATCAACATTTGTTAAATTCTTTACTTACTCCCCTGACCAATAGTTAGTATATTGACTAAAATTAAAAAAGGCTTTGTCTTGTAAAGCATGTAGCATACATGCTTTCCCCTTATGTCACTTTTCAGGTAGTTACTATTTTAACATCTGAAAATATAGACAAAAGTCTAGAGAGAGAGAAACTTTTCCAAGAAAATTGCATCCACTTTAGATACTTTATCTTGAATGGCAAAGATAAGTGTTTGATATGCATTAAAATCCAGAGTTAAGTTTGGGTTCTTTGTTCGTGTATTGTTTTTTTCAGTGTGACCATTGCGCATCATTGGACAGAAAGCTGCCAAGATAACAGACCAAGCTTCCTATCCTCGAGATACAAAGTGTTTCTATTTCTAAAGGTACAAATATCCCAAAATGCAGAGCTTGAACACAAGACTGCTCAAATGATTTATCTGAAAGCTGTAGCCCAAAATGTCATAGTCCTGAAGAACTTTTTATCCCAAAGCAGGGAGTTGTTGAGTGTGTGTGAATGGAAATGAATGGAAACTGAGCAATGTCTTCACAGGATAGGTTTCACTTCTATTTTGTCGTGAAAACAAGACATTCATTCTTCTAACATTCATATTGTCAGTTAAATTCCCCTTATAGATTAGTGGTGAAGGAGCCCTGACCTGAATAAAACACTGGTTCAGTATCTGGCTTCTTGGGAGACACACAGTATCGCTGATAGATAGGGCTGGAATGCATAAGTCACAGCAGGAATCAGTGAGTGGCTGTTCTCACTACTGAAACCAGTTCTCAGAGGCAAGTTCAGTATAACGCTCATTACCCTTTTAAATTGTGTGGAGTTTTAAGAGTAATTCATTGTGATTCTGCTGTAAAGTGTTGTGATGTGGTAACATTTTGTTGATTAAGATATTGCTGGAAATTAATTTTTAGAAATACTGTTGGCAGGGATTTAGAAACCTGGACTCCAGCCAGGAAGCAAACAATCACTGGAGCCAGCTCTGCAAGGAGATTCTACAGACACACGTTGGAGACTTGTTGATTATTACTTCGTGTTGCAACCCCACTTGTCCCTGTTTGGGCAAGCCTCTGAATTCTTGTGGGAAGTCATGTAAGGGGCTGGCAGAGGGATTGCTGTCTGCAGGGATAATGGCCATGGCAGTGGCACTGAGCCACATCCTGTCCCACAACCCCTTCAGGACAGGTGGCAAATGGAGGGGATCCCAAGGCCTTGGTGCTGTTCTGCTTCTACCCTGTGGTTTTTGACAAGTAGTTCCACTGCTGGAGGAACAGCAGCGTGCACAAATCACTGTTCTCACCTCTGCTGCAAAGATCAGCTGCTGTCACTCTTCTTCCCATTTCCCTTCTTCCTTTTTTCTGTTTATCTCCCAGCTAGCGTCAGTCCAAGACAGTTCCTTGAAACTCCAGAGGGTTTACCTCAGAAATAAATCCTACATAAGAAACCAGCTCATATTGTACATTGCTGGTGATAATTGTTTTTAGAAGCTTCATGCATAGAACTATATTGATAAATTATGAGCTTGTCTTGCAACAGTTTGCCTTTATTTTAAAGTAGAAGGGCACAATTGAAGAGTTACTGAACCAGGCTCTAACATTTTATTAATATGAAATAACTGTTTTCAAGACAGGTATCCTACTTTTGCAAGTCTGCAGGCAAATTCCTGTTTATTTGAATGGGAGCAGGGTCAAGCCCCATGTGCCTGAGGGCTGCTATTGTGAAAGTAAGGCCTTGCTGAGACCCCTCTGCTGGAATCGGGATGCACTCCTGGGCAGTAAGCTAAATATAACAACGAGAAATTAATGAGGAAGGGAGTTGGCAGCAATGGTGCTACTTTTGCCTTTCTGGTCTTTATCACTGGGGCCATGATCTCATTGCAGCCACAGAGATGTGGTGGGAATAGAGTCATGGATGGTGACATTCCTTCCAGGAAAGCCAGGGCAGCAAGGCAGGGTGGTGGAGCAGCTGTTTATGTGAGAGAGCAACTGGAATGTGTTGAGCTGTGCCAAAGAGTGGGTGAAGAGCAAGTCAAGAGCTTATGAGTGTGTGAGGGTGTCAGAACACTGAACTAGCTCACCAGAGAGGCTGTGCAGTCTCCTTTTCTGGAGAGATTCCAAACCCACCTGGATGCAGTTCTGTGGAACTTGCTCCAGGTGACCCTTGAGCAGGGGGGTTGGGCTGGATGATCTCCAGAGGTCCCTGCCAGCCACATCCACTCCCTGTTTCTGTGTTTAGATTTCCACACTTTTATATCATCCAGTCCATTAATTCAGTCTTGGTTAGACAGTCTCTTCTTTCTCATAGTAACGTTAGTAGTAGGGAAACTTCTATCCACTGGTAGTCATATAAGCCTTAAGGCCAGAATCTGAAGTTTGCTGGTTTGGTTTGGTTTTTTTCTTAGAATCTATTGGACAAGAGAGAAGTAAATATGGATCTACATGCACACATAGCTCTCCTTAAAATTAATTTGTATTCATGTGTTCATTTTGTGCTTCTCTATCAGCCTGCTCTCTCTGTAATGAGAGCTGCAAGAAGGTTAATGCTTATGGCAAATTTTGGTTCAGTTTTTAACCTTTATTACTATTTCCTAACTCCCTAACTCTAGCTTCTCCCTAAACCTTCTGAGTTTGGACTGTGGTGGGAAATTTTCAGTAGCATGAACATGAGTTCAAGTGACTGAGAACTATTAATACAATTTATTCTTTTGTGTTGAATATAAGTAACATTGTTCCAAACTTACTGCAGCGATGGAAATGAAATACAGAATACTCATGTTCACAAGGTTTCACAGTTTGAAACATTTAAGGCATTATTTTTCTCTTTTGATCACTGAAATTTAATCCAGTTGTTTTAAGCCGATGGTAATTACAGAGCAACCTTAAATCCTCAAGCCAGAGCTCCCACCATGATTTTCAGGAGCACCCTGTACTGTGCCTGTGTCGTAGAAAGCCCCAGTCACAGCTCTTGGTGCCAGTTGCTTTTCAGGGAAAGATAAAAAAGGACCAGTATTCTCAAGGAAGTCGACACTTTTCTTAAGCAGGATGTGTTTGTTACTGTCTTTTTTGAAAATTAGGCACAGAAAACAAGCATTGTTTTTGCTACCTCCTGCATATTACAACAAACAATTAAAAACGCTGTATGAAATAAATAATGTAAATGAAACTGTAGTGTGATCACTCACCATGATCAAAGCTAAGATTTCTCCTTAGTTTCTGAATCTGCTCTGCCTTCCCTGTTCTGTGTTGTCAGCTCTGTATCCTTTTTCAGGTGGGCTTAGGCAGGCAAATGGAAAGCTTGTAATTTGCTTTAGTTACCAAGGTTGGGATTGACTGTTTTGCAGTTTACTGCTAGCGTGGGCTGGCTGCCCAGCAGCTGCCAACAAACTTTTGAAATGAGCCAGGCTTCTATCTCAAAAGTATTTGTCGGGTTCTTCTTCCTCTTTGTGTCTTCCATGGAAGTGGTGCTGGGGCTGGTAGCAATGATTTTGTTTCAGGCAGTACTGATCAGAACTTGGAAAATTGTTTTCCTGTTTCATGAGCCTAGTTCCTCTTTCCTTTGCTTTTTCCTTTTCGTTTCTGCCTGGTATGAAGTAAATGTTCTGTTGTTTTAGTTTCAAGCATCAAAACCAAACAAATGTTTAGCTCATTTAAACATTAATTTCTTTTCTAATTTTCTTCTAATTCAGCTGCCAAAACAGCAAAAAACACCTGTCAGTTGCATAGCCCTTATGGAGAATTTGTATCTGGCACAGAGTGGCCTTCCACAAGAACATGTTTTTTCCTGTGAATTGAGATGATGAGCACAGATATGATCAGTTTGTTTCCAGAGCCATCATCATTGCAAGCCCTCAGAAATCCTATCCTCTTGCACAAGAGTGTTTTCCATGATTGAACAGCCAGAGACTTAGAGTTTGAAGTTTAGGAAACCACTAAAAAAAACCCCAAGGCTTTGTTGAAGGGAGTAGATTACCTGTATCCTTTTCTTGAAACAAAGCTAAAACATGGTCCTCAAGGAATTTGGTATCTTCAGTTCTTAAGCCCATAGTGGCTCTGCTTATGACAGAATCACAATTATTTTAATCCTGTTTCAGTAAGTGTAAAGAATATTTTGTGATAAATACCTCTTGGATTGTAAAGTGGAATTATCTTGCAGGTTGTTTCTGTATCCTAGCTGAGTGCCATCAATCAGAATGATGGTTGTATTCATTTGGGGGAGCAGGAAGAAGGATGTAACCCAAATTGAGTTTTCTAGCTACGAGTAGCAAAGCAGACCCAGTAAAGCAAGCTGTGTGTTCTACTGCCTGCTACTGCTAACAAGTGTAATGATACACCAAAACCAAACACAGTGACCCAGCAAGTATTCATAGCAAGAATTCAAAAAATTGGAGCCTGAATTTTGAGGTACCAAATGATGGTGGATGCAGTGGGATGGCAGTTGGCCTGGCCTTCCTTCCCCTGTGGATGGGATTCAGAATTTCCAACAAGGCTAAGCAGAAAGGCCAGTGCCTTAAAATACATAAACCAGCACCTGAAGTAAACCTCAAGTTTGTTCTGTCGTAAGAGTGAATGATCTCTACAAATGTAATGATATGAGTAGTTAGGAGCAGTTCTGGCACATCAGAAAGATGAAATAATGTCTGAAGAATATATTGCTTTAAGACAGAAGTAGTAAAGTGCCACTTAAAAATAAAAAAATAAGTTCTTCTGCATTTTTAGTCTGGCTTTTTTAGTGGTGTGATGTGGCTGCTTTTGGTCAAAATGGAAGGTCACAAACCCTTAATTGCTTTACACCATATAAAGCACAATACAACAGAAAGTAAAGCTATCAAAACACAAGTGATCAGCAGGATGCAGTAAGGCTTTAATATCTATACAATACTAGGTTATTTAAAAAGAAAAGAAAAGTGAGATCTCATTTCTGTTTCATTGTGACAGTAAAAGAGAGTAGCTGCTTTTCTAGAAACAATTTAATGACTGGTGTGACTCTTGGATTGGGCACATGCCACAGGAGAAGGGTGTAAGAGTGGATGTTTGGAGCATCCTTCTAGCTTGTTACTATTGACTGGGCTAGATACTTTATTATCTACGTATAGGGAAATTGTATTTCTCCAGATTTATCCTTCCAGCTTCTGGCTGGCTGCCTCACAGGTACGTTCTGTCTGGCAGCAGAGTCACAATTTTGTGTTTAATAGCTGTCGGTGGGAGTTTTTATCCATAGAATTTGCCTAATTGTTCTTAAAATATAAGCAAACTTCTGTCATAAAGAGAAGAGTTAAACTGCATGCTGTGTGGGAAAACTACCTCCTTTTGTTGTTTTTCAAAGTGCTATCTGATAATTCTTGTGTTATGAGAAGTGATGCAGGATTGCTGTCTATTCTGTTTGTCAATGCTGCTTGTAAATTTTTGTAGACTTTTATCAAATTCCTTCCCAGCTGAATATTCCTAGCCTATTCAAATGCTTTGCATACAGAAAATATTTTACAGCTCTTACTATCCTTGTCATTCCTGATCCCTTTCCAGCTCTAGAGATGTAGAAAAATCATACCATGATATAATGAGCTTTTCTTCCCCCCCCCCCTTTTTTTTTTCTCATCTGCTTCTAAAATGCTATCTTCTACTGAGTACTAAATCACTGTCTGCATAGAATTGATGTGCATAATTTCATTATAGCTTTCCTATCTCTCTAAGATGCAGTGGCCCACCCAGTGCTGAGGGAAAGGGATTTCCTCCCTGCATTACTTTGGATTTACCAGCATGAGCTTCATTTACCATTTTATCCCCCAGTTCCTCAGCGAGTGATGGATTCTGCTAGAATGATTTCTGGGTGAAGGCAAGGAAGTGTTCTCCAAGCTGTAGATGCTTTGAGGAGGGAGTCAGCTCAGTGTAAGGGAAAGTGTGTCTTGGACTTGTCGTAGCTTTGAGGAATTGGAACTCCTGAATTCTCTGAAATAAATTTGGTCAAGAAATTCTGCAAAGCCTGTGTAATTCTTTGTCTTCTGGAACAGTCTTTGAAGGACTGAACAGGCAAAGCTTGACAGAGCAACAGTGGGAATGTGGAAGCTCTGCTTTACCAGTTTTCAGCACCAAGGGCAGGAAAAGAGACCTGGAATCACAAAGAAGAGAGATAGAGGTTGGTCTTCACTGGAAATCCCGTAACTCAGAAAAAGCATCCTGAAGGTAGGATGACAGCTGTGGTATGTGATCCGCTGACAGCAGAGACATTGATACCTTACCTGCCCTTTGATTGTCAGGGTTCTGTAGATGCTTGGCTTTTCTCAGGTGGCTGCACTAAAGCTCTTTTTCACTATGGTGTTGTGCTGTGTTTCTTGTACAGGTTCAAAGTTTCCGTGACAGAAATGGCTCTTGGTTTTTGCTCCCTGTGCAGTGTTTTGGTCAGCAGCAGGAATTGGCTCCTTGGTGATGAGAGAAAGGATCTTCAGCATGATCAGTTTCCCAATATTTGTTCTGATGGCTTTAAAACTATGGGTTCTCAGGTGTGCAGTAGTTGGGTTCCTCATATAAAGGATTCTTAAGATGTGTCTCTCCACTAAACAAGAAGAAAAACGTTTGAGGTTGTCAAATCTTCCTTCCCCTATAAACAGTAATTTTTTCCATGTGGAAATTAGCCATGTTTTCAGTGGACCACCAGATGTTGAGGGATTTTCCCTCCTAGTGTTCTTACCTGGGCTAGAGGATGGGTAATCAACACTCTTTGGAAAAGCAAGTTTTGGTTACTGCTGTTGCAAAAGAATTTGATTTATTGTGGAGTCACAAGTTGTCCTTAGCCAAAGTACTTATGAAGACTGCTATCTAGACAGTTTATCTTGAGTAGACAGAACAATCACTGAACATTATAAACAACAAACAGTAGCAACTCAGATCAGATATTGAAGGAAATTGAGTTGTTTTTGTAGTAGCCCTTTGTTGTAGCATCTTTGTGGTCACCTGAACGCTTTGAGGTTCCTCCACTTGAAAATGCAGTATTAATGTTTTTAATTTTAGGGGAATTACCTTCTTTCTTTGATTTACTCTGTGAATTCTAGTTCTTTCTAGAGCTGTTTAGACTCACATTTAGTCATGCTATTTCATTTAGGTGAACATACAAACTTTACTAACATTAACCTTTTATATAATCAAAATATCTATGCTTTTCCTTTATTTGCCTTCTTTGCTGGGAAATTAATCTACAGAATACATTTCCTTAATGGGTACCATAAAAGTTTTCTGAATTTCCAACAGCTTTATGTATAACCTTGTGCTGTCTTAAGATACAGGGAATATATGGAGTCATTTATCTCTCCACGTTTTTACCCCTCATTATCTTTTTGCATATTTGATTGGTTCATTTCAGTCAGTATCTAAGTTCTACTTCCTTTTGTGCTGGAGGTGCATTCATCCTCTGTTGTACAGGTTATTCCAACAGCTATTTGAGAAAAAAAACTCTGCTCTATGTCTTAAGGCACAGAATGCTGAGTGCTTGAATTTTTGAGATCTGTTCTGTTATTGTGTTAATATTGTCCTTGGACCCTGGGTTAGAAATCTGATGTATGCAGGAATGGCCTGGCTAATGAGCAACCAGTTAATCTCAGTGATGGGTAATTCCTCCTCCATTATGTGCTACACCTTTCACAGTTCATTTACTGAAGCATTTCATTCTGTATTCTGCCATGGCAAAAGCAAAGTGCTCTTGAACCTCAGTTTAACTTCTTTCTGTGAAGGGCTTTTCCTTTGAGTTTGGAGGTCATGATTTGGCTAACGATGTCAACTTGGATATGCCAAACACAGATGTAATAAGCAGCCTGTTTAATTTCAGGCTGATAGTCTTGCTTATCTTCTCCTAAAACCTTGTATGTAACTCTGAAGTAGAATACTTTTGAATTAATTCTCCTGCTGACATGGTTCCCGGTGATGTTATGTAAGCTCTGGTTCTTACGTGCTCTTGTTAAGTGAAGTAATCCTCTTGTAGTCCCTGCATCTGTCCTTCACATGGCGCAAAGTTATTGTGCTCTGTTTGCCAGAGGTCCACAGGCAACTTTCAGCATCAGATTTCTTTTGCTTGTAACAGTCTGGGTTCTTTGCAGTTTGCATAGCTGCTGTCCACTGAGTATAGCTGGATTTTCTTTGCTTGGCACATCCTCATTTCCTCAAGAAAGTTCAAGGCTGTGTCTTCCAGTGGTCTTCCTGTGTTTCCCTGGTCTCTTGTCAGTGCAGTATTCCTTATTTATCTCTTAGGATGAGGCCAACCTGTAGTTGGCCCTCTCTGTCACATTTGACTAAAAGACAATCAGCTGCTGCCAGAAATAAGGTTTCCTAAAGCTGTCTCACTCTTAGCTGGTGCCCAGTGCTAGTAGATCAAATGAGACTCTTTGGACTTGGAAGTTTTCATGCACAGTGGAGTTCTGTCCACCCAGCAGAGTCAGAAGCACCTTCTTTGTCTTCCCAAGGGAGATGTTCCTATTGATTAGCATTTGCAAAGCCCCTCTCCACTGAACTGAGTATAGATACAGATCTGTGTGCTGCAGGAAGTTTCTAAAGATAGGTGAGAGGCGTCCCGGGAGCATTTGAGTGTCTGCCTGGGGAGTTCTGCTTAGGGACCCTTGACTCATCCCTGTTCTACAGGAGGCCTTGAGTGGACAGCAGGTTTCTTGTCCTGGTGTAATATTGGTGTGGTTTAGTTAGCTTTGTTTCTCTTCCTAGAATACCATTCTGTGCTTGATTTTGGAAGTGAAGCTCGGGGCACAGCAGTCTGTCCCCCAGAGCTGGGCCCTTCACAGGGCTGTGTCCACAGATGGGAAACAAGAGTAATCACACGTGATCAATCCATCAGCATGGGCCAGTAGGCAGCTCCTGCTTTAGGTAAGGTGAGCTTATCCAGAAGTCTTGCTCCCACCATCCCTCTCCTATTAGTGTCAATTATTGGATAAATACTCAGCCCATCCTTTTGATGAGGTTGTTCTTGGACAAGGAAAGAAAATGAGACAACAGAGCTCTAGTGTTCAGAAAACTCAAGCCTTGAATATTCATTGCTGCCTAACAACAGCAAGGCTGACATTTCAAATAAGGCCCTTCACAGGTATGTGCAGCATTGTTTAACTAGTAATTAATTAAACATATTAATAGTTTCTTTATTTTAAGTTTCTTAAAATCTGTAACTCGTTGCCATTGATTGGTTATGGTTGTTTAACCTTTGAGTTCTCTGGAGATGAGAGACTGGGGAGAGGGGAATATATTGGTAAAAATCACACAAAGGTCCCCATTGTGTGGTACCTATTGAACAGATGTGGGCTAAAGCAAAGCAGACATCAGTTGTTCGGATCTGAGAGCCTGAGAAGCAAAACTGACACTGTTCCAAGTGCTCAAGGAATTCTTTCCAAGCCATTTGTAAAGAGACTTAAAACTTTTCTCAGTTATGAAGTATTATATGATGATCACTATGAAATAGAAATATCATCCTTCCTCCTGTTTTCAGTTGTGTTCTTCCTTAGCTACATTGAGTCTTCAGATAATTGGAAGAGGCTTTGAATTTTCATTCTACATGGCTGGTTTTAATTTCAAAGTGCATTTAGGACAGAAGACTCTCTTTAACTGTGACAGTGTACAAAAATACCTGCCCCATCCCTGGTAGTCCAGTTACCGGTAGTAAGTGCTAATGTTTTTTAACTAAGTACATTTTCCTAAACATGTGAAAGAAATGCTCTTTTATGACTCAAAGGCAGATACTTGTTCAATTGTACTCCAGTCTGTGTTTTGCATAAATTTGCTTCCTGTGTGCAGCATCCTTTTCATTCCTGCACCCTTGTCGTTGCTAAGCGGCTTTCTCAGTTGTTGATCCATCTTCCCACTCCTTATTTTTATTAATAGCCTATCTTTTATTAGAGTCTTGCTTCCATTTATATAGTGTGCCGTGATTCAGCATAGTTAATAGGTGATTTTTACTGAAAGGCAGTACAAGGGCTTTTGGAATAGCTTTTAAAACACACTGTAGTAGGTTTGAAAATGAGATTTGTCACATTTAATGTCTTGAGACAATGTACCTTAATCCAGGCAGCTTGCAGAAAATCCAGCTATTAAGGTATTCTCCACTGTTAAGTGGAGAATTTATATGATATTTAAAGTTTTCACTGACCATGAAGTGGGTAGTGTGATAATGAAAATCATTGCTTCCCTGATCCTTTGGGGTCCAGGACTGCAGAAGGTTGTGACTCCTCTTTTATTTCTAAACCTGCTCCTTCTTCAAATACACAAAAAAATCCAGAAAGCAGTTGAGCTTGGTCGGTTCTTATGAGGATTTCTCTCTAAAGGAAAAGTCCTGTTATATATATGCCATATGTTATATATATTATATGTGCCATTAATAATAATATTTCATATTTATTACATATATTTTATGTGTAGCACATACTGTATTTGCCATGAATGATTATATAATGTATCATTTTTGTAATAATATTGTCTTATCTAAGATGTCATGTATCACGTGCCATGTGATACGTTTTATGTGTCATGTGATACCTGTCACAGGTATCAAATCCTATGTATCGTGTCACATTTATCACATATATCCTTTTCAATCATTTCTGCACACATATCTAAGGACAGTTGAAGCAGATAAGTCTGAAATGCCGTTTCCATTTTAGTGTGAAGTGCAGTGGAGGAAGAAACTTTCAGAGGCAAGTTTTCTGTAATTCAGTTAAACTCAGGAATGTTTCAAAATCTTTGGAATCAGCTTCTGTTCCCAGGTGTTGCTTCCATGAAGGTTCTACCTTTGTCCAATACAGAATCCTTCTGGGTTGACCAAAAGGACTAACACAGTGGTAACTTTGCAAAATCCAAAGGGTGAAAGTCAAGCTGCTGTACATGGGGAGTCTTTTTGTTAAGGCACTCTCAATTTACCTGTCAGTTTTTAAAGCCCTTCAGCAGTGCTTCCAAGGAAAAATAATGTTATAAATGCATTTTATAAAGGCGGCTTTTTGCAAATATTAAAATGAATACTGTATGTATAATGTGGGAAGATTGTACCGTATTTTCTATTAATAGAGTTTAGAAATGTGATGAATGTTTGTTGATGGTTTTGTTTGTTTGTTTGAGTTTTTTTGATTGTAACATTATGTTAAAAGTAAGAAGACTGGGGTTTTGGGGTTTTTTTTGTAACATTTAAACTGGCCAAACCAGGAGGGTAGGGGAAGCCTTCCTGCATTCCTGCATTAAACCAAATGAAGATTGCTGACCAGAAGCTACGAAAAGGAATTTATTGAACTTCAGTTATCAGTATTTTATCCAAATGAGGATGACCAAAACCTCAGGAGAAGAATTTATGGACCTTATGCTACCAGATGGAATGGAACCACCTGCAGATGGATCTACCAGATAAAATGATTAGGGGGGAGTTGAAACTGAACAAAGAAAATGATACCCAAAAGGCATGTTTGAATCATGCATGTGAATTTATAAATATGCAACAGGCTAATACTTTTAAGGAACAAGCTTTTTGTTAGTGGGGTGCTGGCTGGCTCAGTGCCAGGCACCCTCGGCCAAGAAACTGTATTTGCTTTAGTCTGTCTCCTAATTGTTTATTTTTTTAATTAAACTTATAATTTTTTCTAAGAAAGTGAACCTCATTTTTCACAAGAATATCCAAGAATGTTTCTTATTGCTTAAGACAAATGCCTGAAAATACATCATCTGGAAATGCTACAGAAATCTTTCAAATAATGAAGGACATCACTTTCACACTGTGTGTTCTCCAGAAGTAAAACTTGTGTTTGAGCACAAGTCATACTGCTTGTAGTAACTGACAGAGTAATTTTCATCTTTAAAAAGCTTCACCTTAGAAGAGTGAGACACCAAAGAGGTCCAAGTCCATTAAGAGAAGGAGGATCTGTGACTTTTTTGCGTTCTGGCTCTTGCTCTGCAAAGAACAGGGGGGGACTGCGTTGATGCTCGAGGATTGCAATCCTGTGCCAGAGCTGTGCTCATACAGGGGAACAGGGTGTGCCTGCAGTGTTGTGTTAGCACAGTGGTGGTTATTAGATAAATCTGCTATACTGATTAGCACACTACAGGCCCAAATTGTTGGTTGCTTTCGGAGTGCTGAACAACTGGATAGAATTTTTAGCACAGTGCACAGCTGAATAGTAAATTACCACTCTAGGCTGTTGGGTGCTGTCTGCAGACTGGGCTTAAATATATGGAAATTACCTGTATGCACACGTTCAAATTGAATCATATTTGTAACAGTGAAGAAAATGCTAATGTTTGCATCAGTAGTTATTTTTTGTTGTAAAACTGCTGATTTTCCTGATGAAAAGCAGTTCTCTTTAATTATTGGATTACCTTATCCCAGTAAGAAGGCTCTGAAGGATTTAAATACTCATTTTTTGAGTTATATTATGGGTAACTTTTGAGTCAATTAAGTTTCTCATAGCACTGAGTCAGTGGGAGAATAAACATATTTATCTTCATAAGAATGAGCAATCTGAGCCATATGTTTGTATGATAGAACAATATGAATTATACAGGATGTAAATAGTGTCTTTATTTTCAATAACAAATTTTATTAAAAGCAAAAAAGCTTTAGTCTGGCTTTTAGTGGTAAAAATAAGTGACATTAATATATAAAAGGTGCAATATAAATACTTAATGCTCATAATTATTTCTGCCCCTTCGGGCACAACAAACCTCTCCAGAACGTTTTTCATGCTCCATATGCAAAGGCAAATTGAAATACAATGCACCTACTTTCCTGACTGGAGAAAAGCTGGATAATCTAGATGCTTTTCCCTTGTTGTGAGACCAGAATGGAAGTTTCCACTGAAGTGTTCCTGGTGGTTCTGGTCTTTGCTCCGTGTGAGTAGCCTCGGAGAGCCACTGATGTGCTCCTGTTTGGTGGAAGGCTGAATTCAGTTGGGTCTTGTTCCCTTCCTCCTCTAAGACAAACAACAAAATGAGCACTCGACTCAGGTTAGGTGGCACTACTTTCATGCACTGATATGCTCTTAAACCTCTCCTTCTGTGGGAGATCTCCCTTTTTAACAACAATATTTGCTTTCAAAAACGTGCTGATCACTCTCTTCCTATGGAAAGTTTGAAGATGTCTGTGGGTGGTCAG
This sequence comes from Donacobius atricapilla, assembly GCA_013397315.1. Lineage (NCBI taxonomy): Eukaryota > Metazoa > Chordata > Aves > Passeriformes > Mimidae > Donacobius > Donacobius atricapilla. The sequence goes on from WBMY01002685.1 coordinate 113,467, forward strand.
ACCAATACAACTGCCCTGAATTTTTGAAATTACTGTTTTGGTTGCAGATGCTTTGTTTGTCCTTCACCTGGACATGCTCCTGAACTGACTTCGTTATGCAGTTGCAATTGAGATGGTTCAATTAAAACTGCTTGTTTCTAGTTCATTGGGCTGATATCCCCACAGGTCTCTTCTTAAGTGCATCTCTTTGTCTTGTATTTCAGGCCAGAGACTTTGAAAAGTCAATGTGTTACTGTCCTGGCGTTGTGTGGTTTTACCTGTCTGGATGCCAGGCACCCATCACAGCTTCTCTATCCCTGCCTCTCTTAGCTGGACAGAGGAGAGAAAAGGCTCTGGAGTTCAGATACAGGTAGGGGGAGACCGCTTCCTCCTTCTCAGGGTTAATGCTGATTCTCTCCCTCCTCCCCTCCCAGCAGCACAGGAAGGTGGGAATGGGGGTTAGGGGCAGTTCATCACATCTCATCCCACACTTCTCTGTACCCAATTACAGCTGTGCAGGGACTTTTATTTTATTCTTAAATCCATTATCCCCTGGGTGTCACCACCTTCTCTGCAGCCTCGGCCTTGACCAGTGGCAGGTCTGTCCTGGAGCCTGGGCTGGCATTGGCTCTGCCGGACAGGGGAGAGGCTTCTGGAGCTTCTCACAGACCCCCTGACGCTGTTCGTCACACAGACACACATATACACACACACACTTTGGTAAGAAGGTATGAACTATTTATTAAAAAGATCTGACTTTATTTTGTAGTATTTTTACTAAGGCCAGGGGTTGCGGGAGAAGGTTGACATCTCTCCCCATCCCATTGGTCAAGACAACTGTCCATTAGCTGTCCATATCTCTAAGAACAGGAATGAAAACGTTTCTTGAATCTATGATAAACATTGTCAGTGTTTACACACCCGAGTGTGAGAACAACCCAAACCATGAAAAACTGTGAAACAGAAGAGAGGCTAAAAAAATCAGGGTGACATCCCCCACTGCCAGAACTTTGCCAGGCAAACCCAATGTCTGTATGGTGGATGCTCACCAAGCTGGTCTATCACTCCTCAGCTGGACAGGGTAGAGAAAGTGTGATGGAAAACAAGGAGGATGAGATAAAGCAGTTTATTAAAGCAAAAGCCAAGATTGGATGTGCACAAGCAAAGGAAAAAGCCCAAAGGTCTTATTCTCTATTTCCCATCAGGAAGCAACATCCAAGGGAAGCAGGGCTCCTGTGTTGTTAAAGGTAAATAATCAATGCTGCCCCTTCCTCCTCCTTTTTTTAGGTTTTGTATGAATCAATACCACATGGTCTGGAATATCCCTTTGGTCAGTTTGGGTCAGTGGCTGTGTCCCCTGGTGGGACCTTGCCCACCCCCAGCCCACTGCTGGGGGAATGTTGGATGCTGTGCCAGCCCTGCCCAGCAGCACCAACCAAGTCACCTTGAATTGTCTTATTTGTCTTTATTCCTAGCCGGTTTTCTTTTCTGCTTGCTTCAAGAAACAATGCCTTCCAGATTTCTTGATGGCTTGCTTCATCTGCTTGAAGATTCCATGTGTTTTCATGCTAGAGAAACAAAGGGGCTCTCTCTCTCATATGCAGCAGGGATTCTTAGCTTCAACACTGTGATGTTTCAGCTCTGGTTGCCACCTCTCGACTTCCCTGAGGAAGGTTACCACTTCTCCACGTGAATCTTGCTCTCCTCTCTGAGCGTATTTTACAGCCCTCTTTATTTGAAGAGCCCCTTTTTGACAAGGAGAGAGTTTGGAAGGCAGGCACAGCGCAGATGCCAACCTTGGTTATGAACCTTCCTGGGAGGGGTGACCTGGAATTTGGTGCTCACAATGTTGCAGTTTCAAGCTGAAGGCTTTGACTACCACCTGAGAAGTGTTTCCCTAAGTGTGATTTTTCTTGAATTCTTTTTTAATCAGCGCTATGCTTCAAGGTCAGTTTTCTTCTTAGACTGAGAGATATTGCTGTAATTTGGCCTTCCCAATTACTGTTCATTTCCTTGTAATACAAGGAAGATGATTATTTGCATGACTTGCTTTGGAAATTCATTGTTCAAAATGGCCTTCAGAATCTGCTAAGCCTAGAGCTTATGAGAATGATGAAATTTCAGATTTGCCCTTTGGTTTGGCATTTTCAGTACACAATAAAGACAGTGTGTGGGGCGGGGGGAAGAAAAGGTATGACAGAACATTGTGCGAGATTTTTTTAGCTAGAAATACATCAGGTTAAAAACAAGGCCTCCTTTTAATTGGCTTTCTTACTCACTGGATGGTGTTTCTAGTTGATAAGGTTCCTGACCTAGTATGATGTACCTTCTCAAAGAAAACACAATTTTTAACCTATGTGTAATTATCAGTGTAATGTAAAATATTTCCTTGCTTCTTCAAATTAATTGCTGTTTCAATATTTTATTTTCTAGGTGCTTCTTTGAAATAAGGATTGTGATCCAAGCTTGCTTTCCTTATCAAAGACTATTGAGTTTCTCCCATATTTCTCACAAGACAAGTGACACAGGAAGTGTCCCAAAGAGGAGAATACTGAGAAATTAAAGTTTTCTGGGAAGTGGGATGCAAAAGTAGTGGTATGGCGAGGGCAAATCAGCCCTTTTGTAAAGCAAGAATAAGAGAATGTTAATCTGGTGCAGTAGCATTTACTGTTTATTTACAGCTGATCAATAGAAATCATTGAAGAGATATCCATGCTGATAAGAGCTCTGGAGAAAAGCAGACATATATATAAACAATGAAATAATCTATTACTATGATAATTACATGAAGATTTTTCAGGAATTAATTTTTCCTTCAAAACATTTTTAGCCTCATTAGAGGAATGTAGAATAAGTTTATCTCTAAGACAAGCTTCTCATGCCCACATAGCTGTAAGTCAGTTCTGCAGGAGGAAGACTGGACTGATATGGTATTCTAACCTACTCCACTAGAGCACAGCCATCTGATAGTTCTACCAGTAAGCAGAAAACTAGGATGATAAACTGAAGTTCTAGCAGTTGTAAGGTGTAATTCTGCCAGCCAAAAAGCCCTGTTGCAGTTCCAGTGATTAGTCTAATGCTTTGAGTCATGTGCACATGGAATAAGATGTTGTCCTGGCCTTTGAAAATGGCAAACCATTTTTTGGGCAGATGACTTCCTTTAATTGGTAAGCTTACAATGCTTTTTTCTAAGTTTTCGCTGTTGTGGCCAGGACAATCAAATTTCTGCATTGTATTAGTGCAGAATGGATGAGATGCTAAATAAAAATTAATTATGTCTTTGCATGAAAGACCTTGGATTGGTTAAGCCTTCTTAGGAGGGCTTTGTTTATTAGCTACATTTTGCTGTAACTACAAATCCAGATTATGTTCCTAAAGTAGAATTTACTGACAATGTATTCAGAAATTTGACGGGAGGTTACACTTAGGATCTGCAGTAGCTCCAACAGCTGAGGCACTGACTCTTCAAGAGCCCTTGGAAAAGCCTCCTTTGCCAGTGTTATGGTTCCTGAAAAGAACAGTAATCCTAGATGGTGATTACATGATAGAAATTACACCAAACCGTGCTTCAGTCTGTGCCCACCCTTCTAAATTATATTGAAGCCCAGATATTAAAATAGGAGGATTCACAGATAAGTGGTTTACTCAATATAAGGTTTTGTTTGAAGAGGAAAAAAAAAAGGGGAACAAGGCGAAGAGAGAGTGACATATGACCTTTGCTGAAATGCCACAAACCAGAGCAATATGTTTATTAGTGTAGAAGACAGTTGATTACCAAGGAAGCTGAGGAATGGACTGCTGAATTTGATTTTTAGTAAAATAATTACCCAGAATAAAATTCAACAATGGAAAGGGGTTTTCAGATTTGATTGTTGCTGTTCACATCATTTTTGCTGGAGGGAATAAAGAATGATATAAGCAGCTGAAAGAAGTAGAAGATGGGATGGGATGGGAAGGAATAGAATCAGGTTATCTGGCTACCATTCACTTACTTGGACAACTCTGTTTCCTGTTATACTGTCATTCAGTTTCTTTCTCATTTATATGAGATGGAAATTAAATATTTCTATAATTTGCCTCTTAAATAATAGATGTCTTTCCCCCAGAGTTGTCCAGAGATGTCTCTGTGAGTTGTCATTCCAAGGAAAATAAGGAAGGCAGATTCCAATCCTTCTTTCTCTATATCAGGCCTCTCTAGGTGGGGAATTCTGGTTTGTTACCTGTAACTGAAATGGGTTAATTTTAAATATAAAAAACCTCTCTGCTCTTCACAGACTCCATTAGATTCAGTTCAGTTACACTGAAGGTCTAAGGATTTCATCATTCAATATATTTTGGATGTAGTTTACTGTGCCAAGACACAGAACTGCTTGTCTGGGCTATGTGACTTCATCCATACAGATAAGTATATTACAAAGTGGGCATCAAAGACCTTACGCTTGGTGAAAAGAAAATGATTGCAGAATGACCATCTGTGGCAGCTGCCAAAAGGATTAGATTTTTATTAGACAAGAGGCTAAAAGAAGTGCTGTTACAATAGGCATAACATTTTGGGAATGGACTTTGAAAATGCCTTGAGATACCAGGATTAAAATAACACTCTGCTCATAAAATTTGCTAGCATATTGGTCCCTCCCTGCCTTGGATGCTGAAGTTCCAGCTCTTTTTTTTTTAATCAGCTTTCTGTTCCCCACTGAAGGGAAATAGGTAAAACTATCTGTGTTATATGGTAATAAAATTGCTGCTTACCAAATGTAACTAATTTCATGTTGCTAAAATACCCCAAAGAGTGGGTCATTAGAATGTGAGAAAGTGATCCCTGTATGAATAAGGGATTTTTTATGTTGATTTGATGAGGTAATGCATGTAATGTAGTATTATTGCAGAGAGGAAAAGCAGTTGGTTCAGCTAAAATTTCCAGAAACAAAGCATCTAAATTTTAAAATAATTCTTGTTATTTAAAATTCTACATTCTTATTTTGCCTTTTTTACCTAATTTTGAGCTGTTCCTCACTATCTGAATGTGGCAATTAAGTGTGATCCTTCAGGGATATCTAAGCTAATACAAAACTAACATAGCTTGATATCATTAAGGACAGTTGAAAGTGATGTTGGTATCCCTGTATCCTTTCACCACAAACTTTCATTAAGTTGAGGTGTGTATTTAATTATACAGAGACATAATTAAATTTTCAATTTTTTGGGTCAGAGGCTTTTGTAAGTGCATCTCAAAGATGCAATGGCTGGCATCTGGTTCCTGTCAGAAAGTTACAATCAACCTGTGACCACCACATCTCAGCTTTACCAGTCCAGAAGCCATCACTGCACCTTAAAATTACTTGAGAGTTAACCATAACTAAATTGGGTGCAGCAGAATTCCGAAGCCTTGCTCTCTTCTATCCATAAACTTCATGAAAATCTTTTTGACATCAAGTGAGTTTGTATTCTCATAGGTGAAGTTCTTTTTTCCTACCCTGATAATTTTCCACGTGGCTTTTTAAATCAGTGTTTCCTGTTTAAAGCATTAGATGTACAAACTTGATGTACAGTCCACAAGTCTGTTGTATTCCTCCTTTGTGACTGTAACTGCTCTGAGCATCAGTATCCTTTCTGGAAACTAGAAATAGTGCCACCCCTCCACTTGCCTTTTTTTTTTTTTTTCTCCATTTGTTTGGACTCCAAAATATCTGTGACAAGGAACAGACTGCATGACTGCAGTAGTACTTACTGGTAAATAGCTTTGCTGGGTTACATATGTGATGAATGCTGTTCTTTCATCCTTACTTACCAAATATTTGGACTCCAGAGGTTTTCTTGGTGGTATTCTATATACTGGTCTCTAAGGAAAATGGGAAATGCATGTCACCTTTTGCTTTCAGAAGAACCATTTCAGAAAGTTCTGGCAAACTGTTCTCTGTGTATTACTGTAGTTATACACCTATTAATGGGAAATGTTTCAGATGGAGGCCACTTTTAGGGATGGGGCTGTTCGAAGCCAAAATGTGTGTTGATCGTAGTAGCTGGAACACCCTGGATTATGCTCTGTGTGAGGGATGTAAACCTGCCCACTGAGTATATATCAATAAATATTGAACAACTGTGGCTTCAATCTGATGTTTCTGGGACATTCATTCCATTTGGCTCAGCTGCACTGGGCTCAGTGAGGAGAGGGGTGTCTGATGCTGGATCCATAAGAGGCCCAGAATCAGCATTTCTGTGGAATTCTGTACAAACCTTTGGATGCAGCTCCTCTCGCACCCACCTCTGTGCATGGCATAAAATCTGCAGACACCCCAGGCTAGGCATAAAATGAGCAGTTTTTACCTCTTGCAAAACAAAGGGTGTGAAACAAAGCTTGGGGCCATGTGATGTCACCACCAGCAGCACAGCTTTGTTTTACCTGGTTCCTCAGGTCCAAAAACAGCATGCTTAAAAAAAGAAGAAAAAGATAAATTGTTGAAAGCCACTTTTCTGTTGCTCTGCAAGCTTCATCTCCTTCTGCTTGGCAACCTCCACACCTGCTGTTCTGACTACTAAAAATTGTCCTTTCTTTTGTCCTGCAGGTATTTCTGTTTAGGGGGACAGGACAAAGGATTCGCTAGCATTTGCCATGGTTTCTCTGCTCTGTTGCTTTCAAAATTAAGCTTTTGTTAACAATCCAGTGTTCTTGGGGTTGAAAATTCAGGGGTTTTAATTAGAATGGTTGTGTGCTAGGATGATTGCAGTAGTACAGCCATGTACTGCTCTTAAAAGTAGCTTTTTATTGTATTTATGTGTGCAGCAGTGAAAAATGCCATTTTCTCCTGCAGTGTGAGACTGGTTGTTCAGTCAGAATGAAGCAAAAGAACAGGTGAAAAGGAAGTTACTTCCACCTTCTACTGTGCATATTTTTTTTATTTCCAGCAGTCCTTGGTTAAGGCTCCCACACAGTTTCCTTTTTCCTCAGCTGGTGCAGTGACAGCTCCTCTTCCTGCTAGAATCTGCCTTAGGAACAACCTTCATTTGTGACGTTACTGAGAAACATTTCAGTGTGTAAAACATTTGCAGATGTTTTAAGAGGAGAGGCAAATTCTTTTGGAGTTGAACTTGCTGATGCTTTTGGGTCTCTTTCATCTTGATTCTCTGATTTCTCAGTTTACTCCAGTGGATGTTTTTCATCATTTTCTGTAACAAGAGGGTGAGGAAGATTTGATCAAAATGTTTGGAGGAATTCAGAGTTATTTTCCTCTTGAGGGACTAGTTGCAGGTTTTAAAAATGAAGAAGTCCTGCCTTTTGCATATTGAGGTGTTATCCTTAGGAAAGTTCGAATAGTGCTGCCAAAATACTTGTAGTGCAGTTCCATCCATGTCAGATAAGCTACACTTTGTGTTGGCATGGTTAAATGATCCTCATGAGGGGAAAAAAAAAGAGGTTTTTTTGCATTTTGAAATATTTAATTGGATTGTAAAGGAATAGAGTAGTAATTTGTATTCATAAAAGGAAACATCCTTTCATAAGCTGATGGAAAGAGGAAAAAAGTATTTATGAGAATTCTGATATCCTTTGATGGGATCAAATTAATGCTTTTCTGAGTTGACTTCATTTTTTAACTTGCTTCTCATATTTTTTCACTTTTAAACAAAATAACATTTGAAAATGTCTACAGACCCAGAGTGACAGAAGGTTAGAAACCCATCTGATTAGATACAGATGTTGATAATTGGTGTTGAAGAACGTGAGAATGAAATAAAATTTAGATGTTATAGACTTTAAACTGGAAGGTTTATTTTTCAGAAGAGGCCATTTTGAAAGGAAAATGTGTCAGAAATGTTCCCAGAGAGATTATAGGTAGTTTTTGCTTTCTGTAGATATACAGCTGACAGCATATTGAGGAAACCAAAAATGTGCTCACATTTTTCACTAGATAAACTGCTGGTATATTACTTTTTTTCTCAAATGAATATTAAAAATACACTAGCTAGGTTTACTGCCCTTTTTACAGGTACACACATTGGCAAGTTTTGAGCTCTACTGTAAAGCAGAATGAGGGATTAGATCTGGGAGTTTTATAAAACCTGGCTGTTATAAAACCTCTAATCTTACCATCAAAACTCACTTTATTCCTTAGTAACATCCTTCAAATTACTTGGACAAACTGCTCCACATAAACTAGTAGAAATTGTGTTATTAATTTAAGACTTGGTAATATTTTAAATTAAAATACAATTGCTCTGGTTCCATATTGAAAGTAACTCAAAAAGCAAGCAGAAGTTTCCCTGGAGAAGAGCCTTGCAGTTCTTCAAAAACTGACACTTGATTAACAGTAGAGATTTGTAATCAGTTAAAAATGTATCCTATCCCTTTCTTAAACTCTCATAGAATATTATTACACAACTGTGTATATTTCTTTATCATTCCTGCCTCATGGGAGACCAAGACCATTCATAATTTCAGAGTGAAAATTCAGTTTTATCAGATTGCTTTGTTTTGTGCATAGCTTGATTGTCTCACCCTGGGAGATTTATGAATTCATTAACAAAGCACTCAGTTGAGCTCCCACAGATCATAGATGTGGGGTTGTACAAAATCCCCTCAGCTGACTCAGTAATCCAGATCCACGTCTGAACTGAGTTATTTCACTAAAAATAAGGGTTCCAGGTGACTACAAAAAAACCTTCATCAGCTGCCTACGCTCAGGCTGATAAAGTACATGCAAATGAGAAAATACAAATATTTTAGTGGTTTCAGAGCATTAGGGAAGGTTGCAGCTCTTGGCTGCAGAATGAATCTTGCTTAATGACAAGTGAGAAAGTTGCCACTAACTTGCAGCTGAAGTTAGTTATCAGTGTCAGTGAATCATCACAAATGCAGCTGTTATTTTTACAAAGCTGACTGTCTCCACAAAGTAATTTAGGTATTTTTCCCCCAAATTAGGTCTAATGTATACAGTGTAAGGCCAGTTGTAGGACAGACAACAGTCAAAAATTTTCTGACCTTTATCGGTAATAAATCTAGGAAATTAATCATTTATTCTACCAAATGCAAATATGTAATGAATCACTGATTTGCACTAGATACATTATGGTATTATCTTTAATATCGTTAGGTGTGCTGCAGAGACAGTTTAGAATTTGGCTGTAAATAGAATTTGTGCTCTCTTGTGGAACTTTCTCATCAATTAAATGTTGTGATTATAAGGTCTGAATGCACCACTGACGCTAAAATCAATTCTCTTGTAATAAAGGGACCTTTTAACTTCTGTATCAGACTCTACTGTGCATTGGGCTTAGGTGGGAACTGCACAAACCCATGTCCAACTTGGATGTTTATGATGTGTCTCCCAGGATGTGGCTGTGGGACAGCTCCCAGTGATCAACTAAATGTGTTGGTGAAAAGGGGAAGGGATAAAAGAGAGGTTAAAGGAGAGGAATGAGTGGCTTTGACAGCTGACACTTGTGGCATGTGCAGGTTTCTGATCCCATCCTGTTAATAACATCTTGGAGTTCACAAGATGGTCTTCAGGCTGTACTTCAGAGCTTTATTTTTTTAGGATTCATGCTTGTTGTCTCTTCATAACTGCTTGGAGAACAGCTGTGGGAAATAAGCACAGGAGGGTGAAATAAAAACAAAGCAGTTTATATTTTCAATTATAAAATTTATAAAACAAGGGGGAAGAATTTTGTGGCCGAGGTAGTGTAATGTACATTTGCTTACCTTTAGCACTACTAAAGCTCTGACTGCAAAGGCTTTATCTGCAGTTGGGTAGAGACTCACACATGCTTAACTTCCAGCATATGTGTAGTGAGATGTTTTTAGGGAAGAGGCACTGAGTGATGTTAGTGCTGCATCATAATCCAGAAGGTTTTCTACCAGCAGCTCCTTTTCATAGGTGGTTTCAAGTAAGACAACTGTCAATTGAAACTAGTATCTGTTTTTCAAAAACATTTTGCTGAAGTTGCTGCGGTGTGAAACCACATGTTTTCTTAATAATCAGGTCTTCTTTCATGCCAGTTATAATGCTTCCTTTGTAATAAGCCTGTAATTTCATTGTAATGGCATTCATGAGCACGTACTAGATGCATTTTTAAGCACTCTGTAATGTGAGAAGTGAACAGAGCTGGACTAGGAGTTAGGTTTGGATTACAGGCTTTTCTTTTCCATCTAATTTTGAACAGCTTTCTCAACCACTGTCATGCTCTGGTTGTGTTACTCATCCCCTTTCTTCTGCCACAATGCACCAGCACTGTCTCTCATGTAGCCCTGATGCATTTTTACCCATGTAGTTTTGGCTGTGAGTAGATGTGCCTCTCTTCATTTAACAGGGGTTTACCTGTGTGTACTTTGAGTAACTGAGAATTAGTAGAGGCTCTGTGGCTCTCTGCACTTTGGTAATGCTGTGTTTTTGTTTCTCCTGGTAGAACTGCCGGCTCATGGGATGTTGATTTGGACTTCCAGGGCACTAAGAAAATACAAAGCACTGGAAACAAAATTATGCTGAAGTTACTTGCACAACCTTGCTATAAAGGATAGAGGCAGATAAAAGAGGGGGCCTAGAAGGTGCAACAAGGATGTTTTTTAAGGGAAGATTACAAGAAGTGTAAGCTGTTAGCCTAAAAAGGCTGAGTGAAGATATGATAGCACTTGTACATATTAATGAAAAGTTTGATGCCAAGAGGTGTAACCAGTGCGTCTGCAGGTAAATCATTCTGCAGCTCCACTGCTGATAGAGAGGGCTTAAAGCAAAGCAAAGGAGGTGCAGGGTGGGCATAGGGAAACCTTTCTAGGGTAAAGAAACACTCTAGGGAATTGCCTGGGAAGGTTTGAAAACCACTGGTGGTGGGAATCCTGTGAACTTCTGCTAAGAATGGTTTAGATGTTCTTACTCCTATGGCAGGAAAAAGGAATTAAATAATCTCCTGAATTGCCCTATTTTCTCTTCTAGGCAGAGAGAAAACTTGTGAGGCCATGCTGATGTGTTTAATAAATTCTCTTGCTCGAGCTTCTTTTGTTCTTCTTACTAACCAAAGAATGCAAAATGTGCATTGTTTTTCCGACTAAACAGAACTTTTCCTTTCCTTCAAAGTCAGGGGAAAATAATTCCTTCATCAGAATCTTCCCTCATGAAATGGTTGTTTCTCTTGGCAGCTTTCTTTGCAGTGATTCACTGATTCCCTTCAAGAAGAGACAGCTAGATAAAACTATGAGGATAACCAAAGCAGTGTAGGTAGGAACAGAGTGAGAGCTAAAATGTCACAGAAAAGTAAAATCTGGCATAATGAGCTCATACATTTCTATGGTCCCCTTTCCTTTGAGTGTTGCTCTCTTTGGGCCATGCAGGGCTGTGTCTTCCACGAGGGAAAGAAATATTCTGGACAGAATCCTTATTCTAGAGAAGATAGCAAAAATCATGAGTGAGGACCATTTCTTCTATTCCAGATTAGACACGTGTCATGGTTTAACCCCAGCCTGCAGCTAAGTGCCATGCAGCTGTTTGCATCATCATCATCATCATCATCATCATCATAACTAGTGAGAGAGGGGAATAAGGAACAAGAGGGGAGGGGAACAAGATATGGAAAAACAGTGGAAAAAAGGCTCTAAAAATGTGATTTCTCAAGCATTTCTTTAGTTTACTTTCTAGAGTAGCTGCAGAGATACTTGTGATTGCCAGCAGAAGGGAGGAGGTGGTGTGAGGGTACGAATCTTAAAGGAAGAGGAAAAGGATGGGCATCATCGTTACCTCCACAGTGACCACAAATAAGCTTAGAATGGTGCATTAAAAATGAAAACTGGTGTGTTAGACCACCCTTCTAATTGCTGGTTTCCTGAACTAGAAGGAAAACATAACTCCAGGCCCTCAAATTCTATTAAAAAAACCAAAACAAGATACAACGAAACAATGAAATCTTCCTTTCCTCCATCCTTCAGATGTAATTCCCTTATTTTGAAATGCCATGAGTCTTTCATTAATAACAGTGATAAACGATAATTTATTTATCTACATAACTGCTAATTACAGTGTTTCTGCCCTCTCTATTCTGTGGCCTGACATCAGGAAATACTGCATATGATTTTGGCTCTTCCTTGTAGCATATCACCTGTTGTCCTGCAATCTCTTCCAGTGGCTGACTGGGCTCTAAGAGCTCAGAGATGTCACCATGGTACTGCATGAAATACAATGCCTTTAGCCAGACAGTAGCATGTAATAAACTCAAAATAGTCAAGGAGTGGACAGGTTTTTTTATTTCTGACCTCTGAAAAATTGTAATGAGTACATACTGGATGCATTTTAAAGCCTTCTTTAATGTGAGAAGTGCACAGAGCTGGACTAGGAGTCAGTTTCCCATTATTATGGAAATTCTGTGTAATGGTCGCTGAAGCGATAAAATTATTGCTTATTAAGTTATAAAACTGGAGCATTTCCCTACTGTCAGGAATATATACCTGGATGGATGGATGTATTCATTTACACAGATTCTGTCACTGCTGGCTCATGATGTACAGCTCTCACTGTCTAGTCCCCCACTCTGATCCTCCCAGTGACACTCAATAAAATACAAGTATTGCATGATTTGGATTAAAATGCCAATTTTAATTGTTGCCCATTCTGTTGGATATAATTGAATAAATTTTCCCTCCCTGAAAAGCTTCTAGATTTGTACCTTTAGTGCTGTTTAAGAAATTAGTAGTGAGGCTGTACTCAATTACTAACAGGATTGTACTTTCCAAGACATGCACCTGATTTCCAGACTGAGTTATTCTTCCACCACTGATAAGAAGCCTTTTTTCATCATTCTCACTGCCTGCTCAAATTGCATGCTACTGGCATCTCCTACATTATAACTATCTTTATGCTACTTTCGTTAACAGCCCTGAGAGAAATAAAATTAACTTTGCCATAAGCCCATAGTGATCACATTAATTATATTTATGTCCTTAATTATTTATTAGTTGAAATGCATATTAACCATGCCATTATTTTTTTTTTTCTGGATCGACATCGCACTCACAAGCTTGTGATTGCCTGGATTATCTCATTCACTTCTAAAAACGTTCTTACATTTCTCAAGTGCACTGAAAGTTGCCATTGTTTTCCATCAAACTAAAAAAATTATATACATGTCCCCCAGCCAGCTCTGCTGAAATAACTAGGTACAAATTACACAGAATTGCAAATATTGAATTACAAACCTTAGTATCAATTCATTAATGTCATCCTGAATTATTCTTGATATGGAAATATTTAATAGTCTCAGCTATAGCAAACATCTTTGTCATCCCAGATACACAACAGGAGTGCATATTGATCTCTTTTTAATTAACTGTTGTGAAGGCCAAGATTTCCCTTAGTAATGAATCATTACCAGAATTCCTGGAGCTTTCATTTACTCAGGAAAATATCAAATTCCTTTAATTCCTGTCAATATTGGCAATAGCCAGTTCTTTGTAGCTGGTTTTCATCATTAAATGCCACTTTCTCAACCTATGGCATTATTATTATTTTCTTTTTTACCATTCCAACTTAAAGTCTGCTTAGTTTTCTAACTAATATGTTCCTGCTGAAAAAAGGCAGTTTTTTCAAACAGTATTCATGAGAAATATGCTTACTTACCATTCCTAGCTTATTGCCCTTTTATTTTCTTTTTACAGTGTTACAGTTTCAAATTGTTTTCCTCTGAAGGAACTGGCTTATTTTAAAGCTAGAAATACAGTGGTTTAGGTGTTAATCAAGCTTGCAGCGAACAGTGAAAACTGTTATGATTTCTTGTACAAAAGTTACACTGATTTTTAAGTTTGTGATCTGTATGCTAAGATAGTTCTCGGTGAATCTGCTTGTGCCGTACACGGCGTTTTATGTTAGTGAGAAATCTTCTGCCCCTCATCATTTTGTGGGTAGCACCATGTCTCCTCTCCAGTGCCCACGCCTGTTACTCAGAACTCAGTTACTCATGGTGTGTTAATTTGCACCCCTTCCCCGTTTTGTTATGTGCAGGTGCAATTGTTTGGGGATTTTAATTTGATTCAGTAGGTTGTAGCAGGCACCAACTAGTAAACCATTTATAGGATACAGCATCTATTTCATAAGCATTTGGCAAATGCATCTCTTGAGGTGTTGGGAGCAGAGTAATTTTTACAGAAATTGCCATTTCCCTTTCTTTTTTCCCCAAGCTGCTCCCTTGTAAACACCTTAGAACAATTTTAGCGCAGGAGTTGTATTCACCGCCCCAGCTTGCTGCAGCACCCCCTGGGCCCTCCTGTCTGTGGCTCAAGTGCACACAGTGTTTGTGCAGAAAGGCAGAAATGACCTCTTCTGTTGTGCCCTGATGTCAGTGTGAGTCCAGGATGCTGGAAACCTGCTAGAGCTGGTTGGATTTATCAGTGAGGGCAGGACCAGGTACCACCTGCTCCTGCTCACCTTGGTGGTGACACCTGGGGCAGCCCCTGCTGCAGCTGCTGGTGTTGAATCAACGTGGAGAGAGGAGCTGGGACTCTCCCTGTCTGGCAAACACCAAGGAGAGCCTTTGTAGGAGGGCTGCCAGTCGGATCAAACCGCATCACTTCTCACTCCCTGTCCTAGGAAAACAACAAATAATAATTCCATGAAAGGCTCTGATGCTAATGAAAAGACGTTTTTTGAAGTGTTTCTAACCATCTCAGTTGCTTGACCCACTTTCTGAGCGACTGCACCCTCTAATGGGGTAAAACAGATTGACTTTCAAAGCAGCCAATTTATTTTTCTGTTGTTTGACTTTCAAAGCAGCCAACTTAATTTTTCTGTTGTTTATTCTTTTCTAGCCCTTACACATATAACACAATATATGTATTGTATGTGTGTGCAAACCTGTTTTTGTGAAGTATAACAAACACAGTTCTGCTGGATGTAGATTACATATAAATATTCAGTAAAGACTTTATATGATTCATCTCTACTCTGAGTTAATGAAAAGTATGTAAACAGCTGTATATATCCGTGGTGAAATGAGAAAACAATTTTAATCATCAAAAGGAGAATTCATTTCCCTTCTAAGTCCAGAAAAATATGGGGTTTTTCCCCTATTGTGTGAAGCCCTCTCATTTTACTAGAGCTTTTTGGGGAAGTAAGCATTTGAACAATGCAAGGAGATGAAACAGACACTTGATCATGGTGTTGTATCTTGTCCAACAGGTAATTCTCTAATGGACCAATGAAAGCCAACGATGACAAGTTGTGGTCAGCAGTCCTTGAATGTGCTGATGGTTCTGCTCTCATTACTCTTGTCAGCAGGTAACTTTTATAATTTATCTTTTACTGATGTGTGCCACAGCAAAAAAATAATTGCAATTTAATACTGGGTTCCTACAAAATAAACAAGACCAAATGATTGTTAATTGCATAATAAGTAAGTCATAGAATCATAGAATGGTTAGGGCTGGAAGGGACCTTCAAGATCATCTAGTTCCAGTATAAATGAAGCCTCCTTGGATTTAAGAATTGGGAACTGGAATTTAAAATGGAATTGAAAATTCACTTTAAGAGCAAAGCAGATTGGAAAGTAGAAAGAGTAGCTTAATTTCTTTGGACATGCTCCTTTTTCAGCTCACCTAAAAGAAAAGAATAATTTCTATACCACCATAAAACGCATTCATTTTGCTAAATAACCATCCACTGGGAGCAGAGCAATTCAGGTTCCAGTTTTGTGTTTTTCTGTGTGCACACCAGAGAATGTAAAGCACCTGAAGGATTGAACCTGGAATCTATGTAATTTTCCTGAATCTAAAGAATTGCCTGGACCAGAGATGTTTCTCCTGATGCTTGGTAGTTCTGCTCTAGATGTTTGCTATTAGCACTCAGAAAGAGTTTGTGTGGAAATGTGCCAGTTGTTAGACTTAGTTGAGTGCTCTGACTGTTGGTTGTATTTGTCCGTCAGAAGTCATTCATGGTATTAGGGTTTTTTGTAATCATAGGTGAATATTTAAAATAAAGTTTTAAAAGGCCCACAGTCCAAATAGATTTGGTCTTACAGGTTCTTAGTTCCGTATCTTTTATCCTCCATTCTTGAGGCAGTTTTAAATACAAAAAGACTTTTTTTATCAATCACTGCTCTTATTCTCTTGTAGTATATCACATCCCCAACTAGAGTTAAAGCTTTACCAGGCACCATGCTTCTTAAAATATCCTTGTGCTCCAGTCAAAATTGTTACTACTGAGTCTGTGTCTTTAATATTCATAAAATATTAATATTCATATCCTCACCAGTCAGTTCAAGCATGTGTTTTGTTGCCCACAGTCTCATTGCTTGTTTGCAGTGTTCAAGTTGATTCTTGCTAATGATAGTTCATTATTTAGCTCTGACACAGCCCTTTTGCTAACAATGGTATAATATTATCAATTAGAACACTCCTCTGCTTACATTAAATCATTGTTTTCCTTAAAAGCCCTTCCTCTGAAATCCCCATGTGTGGTGCTGAATTCCTAATTATGGAACTGTCCTCCTCCCCTGATGGACTGGGATCGGGCACAGGGGCTGGAGCTGCTTCTCTGTCTTCCTCTAGATCAAAGAAATTTAAAAAATCTTCCTTCCTGGTGTAGCAATGAGCTCAGTTATCAAGAAGTCTTCAAAGAAGTGATCAAACAGAGATCAAACATCACAAAACTGTTCCAGCTACTCCAGTCCCTTCTGTTGATTTTTAGGTTTTTTTATACCTTTGCCACTCTTTATAGGGGACTTCTAGTAGAGCTGTCCTGAGATCCCGTTTCCTCAAGATGATACAAATACCTGTGTTGGAGTTGGGTGGGACACTGTGATTGCACTGTGCATGCAAATAGCTGTATTCAGCCACTGGTGTGTTCCCTCAAACCCTTATTCCCTCAAACCCAGACACAATTTTTTTTTTTTTCTCTCTTAGAAGTACTGCCTGTGAAGTGCAATGTTTATATTTGAGACCAACTGCACACTGCTTTTACTTCTTATATAATTTAGCTATTATACTTGATAACTATTGTTTTTGTAAATGTGTTTCTTACCATTTTGTTTCTTCTTGCTATTGGTGTTTTATTAACTGATGTCCTCTATTAGTGTGTAGAGTCCACGCTTAATTTGAAATCATCACAAGTCTTTCATGCCAGCCAAACTCTGCTCCTTCCATGTGGAATTTTGCCACTGTAATCTGTAGGAAGGGATTTCGGTCATTGGTAACTCACAACACATTTTACAGGAGGAAATTTATTATGATTTTTCAGCCAATGTAAATTTTTGGCCAAGGTAGATCAGTTTCCATAAAGGAAAATTTCTGGCTTTATGCAGTGATTGATGAGGGTAGGGGAAAAGGAATACTGGAATACTCTCACTGGAATGACATGAACCTCATTTTTAACCTGAGCTGAAATGAAAATCTAGTGGTAAGAACTCCTATTGACTGCCCTAGATTTGCAGACTTCCATCTGTAAGATCTTGCTTTACTTCCAAGTCTTTGGTAGACTAAGATTAACAATCTGAGTAATCAATTTCTGGATTGAGAATACTGAAACTGGAGGTATTTTATTTCAGTGCTAGCAAGATCACAGTGATGTTTTAGGGGTTGTGAACACTTACTGGTTTTACTGGACACACAAGGAATGCATAGTAAAGGGAGGAGCACCGAGCAGTCACGCTGGAAGAACAACGTTCTGACCACTACCTCTTAGATTGGCTTTGCAAATGTTTATGCTTACTCACTTAAAGGATTGCAGCACATTTATAAAATCAGTGCTGACAGCAAGCAAAAATCATCAGATGATTTGCACATTACAACATTTTTTCTTTGAAGTAGGAAATGAGCATCCGCACAGCAAGTTAACATGTGGTAAAGTGCATACATATGAATATTTCTCTGGTTCCATATGGAAAGCTTATAAGCATCAGCAAGTCAGAGAGTCTTGGGACTTTAAAAATTTAGTATCTAAATTAAAAATATACATCAGGCAGATCTCTAGCTGTGACCAGATAGAGAAGTAACAGTTTGTTGTTTGCTGGCTGTGTAGTTTTTAAGGTGAAGTTGGTAAGTCTTGTGATGATAAAGCATGACAGACTATTCTCTTAAAATCAGCTGGAACAGAGTGAGGACCATCTGTATCAGCTGTTCCATAACTGTTTTCAAAAATAGCATGAGAATTTGCACTTTCAACTCCAAACACAGCTGCACCTTTGCAACAGACAACTTAAGGTCTTTACAGGTACAGTACTTTCATCTGAAGTATTTGTATAGAAATAAGGTCCTTTAAACCTGGGGATTTAAGCAAAGTTATTTTCAGGAAAAAGAATACTTGGAAGAAAATAAATCTCTCTTTGTTTATTGGTTCTCTGATCCACAGAGAAGCAAAGCCAGCAACTGCAGTTACACAGATTAGAATAAATTGAGAAAGTGTTTTCTCTGTGTGCTGGGCCTGGCTGGGATGGGATCAAGGCTGTGTTTTAGGCTGGTGACCAAAGCAATGCTGGTATCACAGCACTGCTGTGGCTGGTGACAGGCTGGCACTGCTGACCCAGACTGGCCAAGGTGGTTTCTATACCATGGGATGGATGCTCAGCAATAACATTGGGGTGAGAATTTACCCAAAAATTGCTCAGGGACTGGCTGGACATCAGTCTGCTGGTAGTGAGTGATTACTTTATCATCAGTTGTGCTTTGTTTTCTGTTGTTGATGGTGTTGTGGGGTTTTTTTCTTACTTATTATACAGTTTTTATCTCAAGCCATGGATTTTCTCTTTGCCCTGCTGATTCTCTGGCCCATCCCACTGGGAGGGGGAAGCGAGCAAGAAGCTGTGTGGTATTCAGCTGCCCAGCAGGGCTGACCCACCACACACTGACTGCTGAGTTCAGGATGGGATTCAGTCATCACATCATGCATTTATTTAATCACCGACACATTTTGCTATTTAAGGATTTGCTTGGGACTGTTTTATTGTAGATGTCCCTCCTCCTAGGACCTGATGTCATCTTAATTCTCCCTTCCTTCTCTAATCATGCTTTCCTTAGTTTTCATTCTCAGAGAAGTTTGGGGGTTGTTTTCTTTTTAAAACATGCAAAGGAGCCATGTAGGGATTGGGGAACATTTCCACATGTTCAGTTAAACAAAACACTTGGCAGTGATGAGCAGGCTTAACCTCTGGGTGGTAGTGAGAGGACCAGAGGCACAAACTGCAACCCAGAGGGCTCCTTCCAAATGTCTAGAAATGCTTTTTCACTGTGAGGGAGCCTGAGCGCTGCCACAGGTTGCTTGTGGAAGATGTGGAGTCTCAGTCCTTGGAGATACTCAAAAGGCATTTGGACACAGTTCTGGGCAACCAGGTGGCTCTGCCTGAGCAGAGGATTTGCATGAGATGCAAACATTGAGGTTTTTCAAAACATAATCTATCCTGGCACACTTTTGTTATTGCTATGTTAAGTAAGGAGGGGTGCAGCAAAGTACTTGTTCAAACAAACTCATTCCCATGCAATCACATGCTGTGTGGATTTTGTGACAGACAGAATTTTAACATGCAGCTTTATTACCAGAGTTACAGAGGGTGTTGAAAACCTAAGACTAAAGAAAGTTTCTTTACTGATGATAGCATCCTCACATGGAGAACACATATATTTTTCCCAGGTAGGGCAAGAACAGGTAGGTAATCAGTTTTCTCAGTATCTGTATTCCTTTAGAAATGGCTTTCTTCCAGCACTTTCAGTTCCTGACTGAATTAATCTGCAAAAATTATTTCTTCTTTCATGCAAGTAATGATGCCAGGTACGTGCATGCATACATAAATATTTAGAGTGGGCTTTCTTGGCTCAGACTGAAGTACAAGATTACCTTGTTGTCAGTTTAGTATTCTGGCTTTTGTTCTAGGCTCCCTCTCTCTACACACAAATAAAATAATCTCCACTGTCACAATCCTTAAAATTTGTCTTGAAATTAATATAGGTAATTAAATTGATAAACAAAAGTGTTAGGAATAGGCTTTTTTTTCCAGCAAGGTAGAAAAAAATGAGGATTAGACAGATAAGGTGCACAGAGGCAATTGCAGATCAACAGGGGCTCTGTGCACAGGGGTGCAGTTCAGTTCAGCTAAATCCATGCCAAGTCATTATGTGTAAACCTCTTGTACTAGTAAACTGACAGAAAACTTATGCGCCAAATTACAAGGGTTAATTCTGTCAGTCCAGAGTGAATATATCATTTATTAATTGGTGTAACCTTATGAACTGCAGCTGCCCACATCATTGCTGAGCCTCAGTTCTCCAAAGGAGGAACATTTCACTGCTAAGAGGATTCAGAGGATTCAGCTTCCACATCTGACTTGCCTCAGAGCTTAAGCCCTTTAGGGTATCTGTGAGGTACATGTACTCTTAAATGATGCTGTAAGACCTACTGTAACACAAACTGTGAATGTGGAACCAAATATTGACTCATAAAAATCTTTCAGAAAGCTGCATGTGGTTTCTCATAAACATTTTGGAAGGGATCTCTATCCTGCCCCTCTGCACAGCTGAAAAGCTCAGGGAAACTAAGATGATAAAAGGATATCTATGGACAGCTTTTTTTTTCCCCCAGTAAAAGTGATGGTGAAATCAATGTGACACATGACTTTAAAAAAGAAAAATGTTCTCAGAGCTGTAATAAACTCTGTACATGGGAACTTGTTAAAGAAGAAATGTAAGAACTCCCAGGAACACCTGTGTTTTATTAGTTCTGTCTATTTGCAAACTCAAAGTTGTTCAGATTTGTTATACTGTTTGTAATGGCTGTTTCTGATAGAATATTCTTTATCAAAGATTGACCTTTAGAGAAGAAAAGAAATCAGGAATAGCAAACCAAGTGCCATCAAACTTTTATTGCAGTTTCTGCATAGACTTTTTGTTTTTATTAAGTCATCCCAGAAAAATCAAACATGAACATTGTTGTGTATTATGGATATCCCTATATTTAGAACAGTGGTATGAAAACATTTCCCTAAATGCTTTTGTGCCACTTAATGTGGAGGGCATTTCTTCCCTTCCATTAAAACAAACAAAGGTAATCAGAAACATAGAAGTAACAAAATTCAAAATAAAACAGAAGTCTGAACATTATTACCTTTAGGTTAAAACATTGAAAGTTCTTGAACTACTCATGTTTTTCCGAAATCAACCAACAATTGCTTAGCCTTGAAAAATGAGAGTTGATAACATGCAGATAACAGAAGTGACTGACAAAGCCAATGTTGTTTTTGTTTTCCAGTGTTGTCTGCGCATTTTCGGGTCTGCGAGCCATACACGGACTACAAAGGTCGCTACCACTTTGGTTTTCACTGCCCCCGTCTTTCTGACAATAAATCTTACATCTTTTGCTGTCACCATAACAACACGGTGTTTAAATATTGCTGCAATGAGACAGAATTTCAGACTGTTATGCAGATGAACTTAACGGGGAATGCAGATGGATATATGCATAAGTAAGTAAATGAGTTTTAAAGTATTCTTCACCAAACTGTTCCTGGTCTAATAACAGAGTCTGAGGTGCACTTAATGATGGAAGCAATTAGAATAATTGCGTATATAGAAAATCATTACTAAAAGGTTTTTTGTTGTTGCAGAGATCCTAAAAGAAATAATATTTCAGCTTTGCTTTCTTTGCTTTGATGTGGGCTGTAAACATTGCAAGGAGAGTAAAAGTTGCATATAAATGTGACAAATAAAAAGTTACATATAAAAGTTAGGAAAGTCTTTTCCCTGTCCATACATAATTTGATCCAAACTATGTTTAAATGTGCATCAGTAAAAATAAACCCCACAGCTGTTCGTAGGTGAGAGAGGGAGTGAGCTGACATTTTCTGTACCAACCCAAATGCCCCTGATGGTTTTGAATCTTAATCTCTTGTAACAAATCACTAGCCTTGGGGAACAGAATGTATTTGCGTTTATACCAATATCGTGTGGTCTCCTTGCTGTTACCTGGGATACTTCCATGTTCTGCTGAGGGTTGTCCCCCAAAATAAATGTCAGTAAGATTTTTATTTATAAAGAAGTAGGAAGTAGCAAGAAGATCTTTGTTACTGAATACCTATTTACAGGCACAAAATCTTTCCTTGTGGTCAGTTTCCTATGTAGTATTGACATTCTGGCCACACTAATCTGCTGTGGTTTCCCTTGGTGTAATCCCCAAGATGGAATTCTGATCAATCTGCTTTCCCTGACATTTTATTCTGGTATTCAGCCCCTCCAGGACAAGGAAGAGGCAGGTTAAAGACAGGTGGAATTGCAGTGTATGGATTTCTGTTACAACAGGATTTTGGTGTTTTCTGTGGTGGCAGTCAATTGGTGTTGTATTCATCCCTATAGGAGCAGGTGCAGGGCTGTTGGGAGATTATGGTGTGGAATTATGCTGCTGGCTGATCTAACTCATTGTGTGCAGCTGTGCTCAGCTCAGGGAGTCAGCAAAGCATTGTCTTTCTTAACGACCACTCCTCACACAGACCTGCCCAGAGAAATTTCAGTCTTGCATAGACATAAAAGTTGCATTTTCTAAATTTACTGGTTGTTAAAGTGTCAATCACCTGCAAAGACAGACAAAAATAGACTTTGCCCATATAAGATATCTTTTAATCAATATGGATCTATGCTGTTTTGTTACTTCATGTCCAGTTACATCCTTCAGGTGAAATTTCCTTGCCTTGGCTTTGTAGTGCATCTGGGATCTTGAGAACAGATCACACAGAACACTGGGAAGATACTGTAGTACCAAGCCCATTAAAGACCACCCACTTTCTCCACCTTTTGTGCAGCTCAGACAATCCAGCAACTTTCACGTGGGGCTCCCCAAATCTGGTAACATAAACAGTTCCAGGCAACCTGGTAGAGTTTATAGCCCCAGTGCTCCTACAGTGTGTACTCTACACATGCTAAAAAACCCGGGCATGCTGCCCTTCTGCATACTAGGGTAGCCCTGGTCACTCAGCAGCCCTGGATGTCAGAGAGGTCCTCACAGGACTCTCAGAACAGAAGGGCTCTGCAGGTAGTGACAGACAGAGCCACAATCTGCTGCACACTTAGAGTGGTAAAATGAGCCTCAAGAATGGGCTCGTGAGGCTGTTGCCCCCACACTTTTCCAGTCTTTGTCCTGCACACAGCAAATGTGTTTTATTTCTTGCCCTGCTGTTCTGTAAACCCTGCACCAGCACTGCTGACTACCCTGTCTCACAGAGGTTGGGATGTTACCATCAAAGGCAGTTCAAAGAAACACAAAGCCAATGCTTCTGGCTTTTCCCAGTGTCTCAGCGGCTACTCTGTGTAGTCATGGCCAGAGCTTACTCAGGTAAGGCTCGTCTGCCCTTCCTTTCACCAGCAGCCAGGAATGTGGAGGGCAACCAGCCCCTTTCCAGGGCAGAGGAACAGGTCCAGGCTGGTTGCAAAAGATGCCCTGGGACACAGAGCATTTCTCTGCCTCCAGCATTGTTTGCCCGCTCTCACCAGCACATGTGCACACACCCCCGGGGAAATAAATCCAGGGATCCTCATATCACAGGGCTGTTGTGTGTGCGAGCAGTTTGGAATAAAAAGGAGTTTGGTATTCTGTGAACTACAACATTCATTTTGATAAAAATTTTTAGAGCAAAAGGTATTATATTAGTTTTCATGCAGAACTATTTTTTAGAAGTCACCTTTTTCAATTGTGATGGAGAAAGAGGTACCTGTGTAGTTTTTGTTGGTAAAGTTTGTGTTTGAGAACCACCTGCGGACTATTTACCATCCAGTCCAGGATTTCCTAGGGACATGTGTGTGAAGTTTTGCAAAGGTATGTGACATCATACTAGATACAGTAAAAACCCTCTGGAGGTGTAGTGTGGAGAAGTGCAGGAGTGGAGCTGGTATTGCCTTGTTCCTCGAACATCACATCTGATAAATCTGTCAGGACTAGGAAAATGCAGAGATGCTGCTTCCCATGTAAAACTCCACCCACGGAGCAAGACAGACAGGAGAGAGATCTCCTCACCCTCAGCTCAGTGACATTGGTAGAAAACTTCCTGGTATTTTTAGAAGGAGCAAAAAGAAGTGAACCCTACATGCCTACATTAAAAACATTGCAAAAAGCTTCTTACTTCATACTCTGACTTTATTTACTGTACACGATAATTTGGATTATAATGCATCCCAGCTTCAGTTTACAGTGACAAAGTCAGCTCTTTGTTTAGATCTAATTTCATACACCACTGAAAAAAAAATCTGATGAAACCTATTGTACTGTGGCAAGGGAGAATAATTTAAGATATGGGAATAGCAATGAACTGAAAAAAAATGGATTATAGTTTTCAGGGAAGAGTGATTCAATATTACTGCTTGGTGTATTTCAATATTATTATTTGGTTTATTTTTCCCCTTAGCCATTCTTGTGATTACCAAAACAAAGTTCTTGTTTTATAATACAGTTGAGGGAAAAAGTTAATGAAGTGACTTGTGACTTCTTTGATATGGCACAGCTCAAAAGGTACATTTGTCTTCGCCAGTCCCACAGTGCAACTATAGCCACATTTATTTACATTTTTCCATTACTACAACACAATATTTATATGTTTTTATAAGAGCAAAATATGGGAGTATTATATCTTTGCAACCATGCAGATTAATCAGTCTATAATATTTTTGAATGTGAATAATTCATTTAGTATTAAATATAGAAATACAAATTATGTTTAACAGACAGGAAAAGCTCTGTAATCCAAAGTATTTTCCCTTAGAAGCATCTAAGAAATTGTTTAACTATTCTTAAAAATAGTATCCACTTGAATCTAATTTGTCTGGTTTTCATAGTCAGGTTTTCTGTTGTGTACATTTTGGTGGATTATCAGTAGTACTGCTATGATAGGGGTCCTTAATCGGATACTGGAGCAATGTTCTGGCAGTCTGTTGCATATGCATGTCTTTCCCTTACCTCTTAGTCCAGTTTGTCAGAGTGGAATGGCTTTTGCACACCTCATTCCGACACTGGCACCCAAAGCAATGTGAGAACAGAATGGCACCATCTTTCTCCAGGTACCGAGTGTCCCCTGCAGAAGTGGTGTTTGTTTAAATAGCACTCAGAGAGTCATCTTTACAAGAAAGGAGGTAAAAAAAGAACAAACCCGTCAATCCCACTACCAACTGTTGCAAAAATACATAATTTGACAGGGAACATCTCTCAGGTACGGCAGTAACAGATTCCTCAGGAAAACTTAGCACTGGACAAAGGCCTGGGGATAATTATAAAAGAAAAGTAGGGAGGAAAAAATCTAATTTAAAGTGTAGATGCAAGAACTGCACTGGTTTCCTCAGTATCAAGGATGTAACCTTGCATTTCCTAGGGGCAGCCCGTATTGTTACTGCTCCAAGGAACAGCCCCTTTTAAGCAGAGCCATTTCCATCACCATCTGCCCACATTTAAACTCTGCAGCTGTAGAATTCAGCCAGTTGTTTAGATGTGTTGGGTTTTTTTCAAACCTGAATTCCCAAACAAGTTTTTTGTTCATGTGCTGCACATAAAACCCAAGGAAATCCACTAAAAAAGATGAAGGATAGCCATAACCAGCTTGTTTTCTGTCTCAAAAAGTGAATGAATGAGATGGATACAACTTGATACACCCTGTAATGGAACAAAACCTATAATTTGAATCCCAGAAAATTTGGAATCTGTTCACACTTTAGTTTTAGTAAAAATTGAACTTCTGCCCAAAAGAACAGGAAAACCAGATTGCAAGAACAAACTTTGACAATTAAATCATTCAGGTCAGTGAAAAGAGAGCAAGTTTTTGGATTCCAAGTTCTCTTCTGTGTTTCTGGCCTTACTGTTATTCTGTGTAAATAAGATGGTTTATTTTCTAATGAGAACATCATCTTGATTTGCAAGGCAGTTTTAATTTTAATCAGTAGTCATCAGGAAAATTAACATTTTCTACCACCTTAGTAGCTGGAGAAGCAGACGATATCAATGTATGGAATATCCTTCTGTGTACTAAACACACTACTTACTATTTTTGATAGTGCTGTTGTCCCATTGTCTGTTAATTGATATAAAGCAGCCTTTCATTTTTTCATACTTGTAAGAAACAGATGTTTTTGTAGGAGGAGCAGATGAATAACTCACATAGTGGCAGGATTAATACAGTGCTACTTTAAATTGGAACACTCAAAATAGCTCTAATTTTCACTAATCAAAATTTTGGTGGATGAACTGAAATACTTAAAATACAAACAAATTTTTTTGACTTAACTGTAAGGAATGTGTTTTCCTCTCGCATTGTTGCCAAAACAAATATGTTTTCTTAGTGTAGGTCAAATACAGCTCACCTGAATGCAAAATGGATCCTATTGGCATTGATGATGGGCTGGAATGGGATTTGCGCAAGTGCATTTCTTCCTGACTTTTCCAGCCTGCGCTTGCCTTAAATCAAGAACAGCACTGCTGAGAAGCCTGGATTAACCAGATCCTGTTCTACTTTGTAGGGCCTGAACTGCAGATTTTAGTGCATTATTAAGGTCGGCCCTCTGTTGTGTGAAGTTAGGCTGGCATGTGTAAGTCTTTAGCAGAGGCAAAGACTCTGGAGAGTTAAGGGTTTCAGAACATTAAATTTTGCCAATCCTCCTGGAAACTTTCTGATTTCTTTCCTTTTTTGATTTTAATTATAGGCTTGTGTAGTCCTAAAGTTATACAGGAAGGGAGCCATTAACAGCTTCGATCTTCCTCTTGTTACTTAGTTATTTGAAATGGAACCTCATTTAATCTAAGGGCATTATAGCTGCGTAAAGGAAAAATCATTCCTTGAAGGGAAGAATCAGTCTCTTGAAGTGCTGACAAACAGCAATGCAGAAAGTAAAATTCTGATTTCTTGTTTCAAATACGGATTTTTTTAAAAGTATAAAATGGAAGAGTCATACAATAGTTTAAATAGAAATGAAAGTTCAAAGCAGAGACTTGAAATCTTTTGATCCAGAAAGGCTGGGGGGACATGTTTTTAAAATACCAAAATATCCTTCTGGCTTGCATGTATAATATGTCTTCTCATCCTTTTTTCTTCTTGCAGTACTTCCATTTTGATCAATGTCCTGATAAAATATTATTTTTCCTCAACTTTCTCTGGCTGGCTGTGAAAGGAGAGCATAGTTGTGTGTGTGTTCAATTTTGAGTTCTGCTCCATGCCGATGAGGGTTGCCTATCTATGACTTTGATATAATTTTTCTCTGAGATTGCCTTGCTAATGACATTTTTTGCTAACACCCCTTCAGCTTCCTCTTGGTTTTACAGTCTCCAGTACATGTACTGCCACATTAACTTATGAGTCTAGATCAGCCTTTTTTTTTGCTTTCTACCTAACAATCTCATTTTTATACATTTCTTTGCATCTCAGTTCTGATCTCATCCTCCCCACTCACACAGTTTCCAATCCAAACTGCATTTACACCTGACAGTCATTTTTCTTTTAATAATACTTCATCTCCAGCAGGGCATTAGCACTTCTTCCCCTTTTTGATCTCCAAATTTTTGACCCCTTACACTTTTTCCTCCTGTTTTCCCCTCATTTCTTTTAATATCTTTAGTCATCTGTCACAGCTTTACAGCTCTCTGCACCATATAATTTCCATGGCCTTTATCTATATATACACATCATAACTACACCAACATATACATCTCAATGTAGTATGTATTTTCCTTCCTGTGAAGTGCATTGTCTAACATGATTTTGTCAACGTTCTTCCTTCCTAAATTTTATTACTAGCCATATTAAGAGGTCCTTAGCAGCCACTCTGGAAAGCCTATGCACAGATGAGAAGGACAAAAATTTTTGTAAGAGAGATGGCCTTAGTTTCTAAAAATGATGCCTATAGAAGTATTCATATTGAAAAAATAGCTCATTTTTAAAGACATGTGCTTTAGAACAGTGTTTTGTTTCAGCCATCTATATAGAATTAATGAAACAATCAACCTTGATGAACTAACACAGTGACCACTGGTGAGAGGTAACTTTCTTTGTTGCCCTTTTTGTTCCTTTCACAGCAACTACAGCGCACTGTTAGGAGTGTGGATCTATGGCTTTTTCGTGGTGATCTTACTGATACTGGACCTTTTATATTACTCTTCAATGAACTATGATATTTGCAAATTCTACCTGGCCCGCTGGGGAATCCAGGGAAAGTGGATGACACAGGGACAGAGCCGATGGATTAACCCTGCTCAGGACCCAAGACAGACACAGCCTCAGCCAGAGACACAGCCTCAAACTCAGCCCCAACCTCAAACATCACAGACAGTACACACTTTAAAAGGAGATGCTTTAAGCCCACCCCTGATGTCTTTTCAGAGTACATCTGCCTGGTAAGTAACCTAAGCCATACTGAGATAGATTTTTCTGCTGTTTTGGAGTGTGAACAATCACCTGTGTTTGGAAGTGCCTGTGGATTCAGGCTGAACAGCACCATTTCTAGTGCCTAATTGTTTATATCGTGACCTGTCTTATCGAATTACTGCTTAGAGTAATGTCTTTCTCTGGAATATATTAAGTCATCTTTTAATCCTTTTCTTGGAGAAACAGGTGCTGCCATCTTTCAGCGCTGAACAGTTTTACTACTGTGTTGTGCAAATAAACTACAAATCTGCATCAACCATTATAAAAGTAGTTCTAGTCTGGTCTCAAAGACTAATTGCTATGTGTATCTGTTGCTCTGCTTTTAAAAGACTGTATAAATAGTGATATTGGAATAGCTTCAACAAGAGATGTCACAAATCCTCTCTAGTTGTGGCATGAGACACAGAAGCAACGTAAAAACCAGGTTAGTTTTTTATATGCACAGCCAAAAAAGCTTTGCTTGATCTCATTTGACAGAGTGACACAAGTAGGCTACTGTAAGGTTAAATGCTATGAAACCAAGTCATAAACTCAAAAAAAAAAAACCCTCAGACCAAAAGGGAGACAGATATATAGGAGCAAGCAGAATTTGCAGTATAAATAGAAAAAATTAAACGCAGATATCCATGGGACAAAATGACGATGAATTATTTTGGAGTGGTTTTGCAAAGAAAATGAAAGCAAAGGGAGATAGCTGAGTAAAATATTTCTCTGCAAAAGGTGTCAAGAAAGGCAGGGACTTTTTCTTGGCAAGAAAACATTAGGATTTGGAAGAATGCAGAGAGAATACCGAGTCACCGGTGTATTTTAGAAGAGTTCCAGAAGGCTGAGTGTTGAGTTTTGGCGAAATAAAGTGATCTAAGAATGTGCAGGGTGAAAAAGACGACAGCAGTCCCTGGAGCTATGGAGTGCATGAAACCTCAGCACTGTGTTGCAGATGGGATGATATCAGTGACGGTTCTATGATTTCATCATCTGCCCCTAATTTGAAGTGTAAATCTAGAGCAAATAGAGCTGAAGATTTGTTGCAGTAGGGAAAGAAGTGATGGTTAATTCAGTGGTAGAGGAGTTTGCTTGGCAGTGGAGCCAGTACTGGATGTATCCAGCACAGATCAGACTTAAGGACCATTCCAGCAGCGCTTGCTCAAACAGAAAAGTCTGAGGCAGCTACTTAAGAGAGAGAATTGCTTCTGCTTTGTTGTGAGCACGGTTCTTTTCACTTCCTCTTTCCTTTTTCCTTCCTCTTACAGCTTTTTTGCACATTGATTTCCCAGTCTCCAGTTAAACTTGCTGTGTATGTTCAAAACTACATTTGTAGTACAGTAATGGTATCCTGGCTTAATATGTGTGTGTACATGTACAAAAATTACTGCATCTGCAAATTTATATACTATTAGTCTGTCCTAACATGATAAATTACTCAATATTCTTGAAGGCTTGATTCCTGGTCACCTCTCATGACTGACTGGCCTTGCTCTGTTTCTTTGCTTTTCCCAAAGCGTTAAGCGGACAATGTATGTTAGGATCAGGTGAGCACATCCCATATGCTCCTTGTCCTGTGTTGGCAGGAGATGAGCATTGATAAGTCACTCCAGTAACACTCACTTCTTCCCCAGTGAGCTGTCTGTGCTCCCCTCAGCTCCCATAAAACTGTTCCTTTTTTCCCCCCTAGTCCTTTCCTTACTCAGTGGAAGAAAAAACTGGATGCTCCCTTATCAAAACCCTATTTATCCCCTGTATTTCAGCACGTAAAACACTACACCAGTTTCCATATTTTCATTCTTGTAACCTGCAACTTTTCAGACTTGGAGCCCATGAACCAAGAGCACCGATGATTCAGTCTGAGTTGGATACAGAAAAAAATAGCAATAGGCACTGGTGATCACTGGCAAGATGTTTAGCATTCAAAAGAGGATTTTGAGTAAACAGCTCCCTCAGAAAATGACAGATTTGTGTACTACAGCAATTGCTAAAACAGTGGGGAGTGGGTTGCCTGGCTATTTATTTCTCTGTTAGATAATCTGCAGGTTATATAGATGAAAATATGATAATTTTGCCCTACAGAAATTCAGCTTAGTTTCAGAGTCTAATTTTCTGCTGCAGTCTATATTTGATGAATGACCTCAGTACTGTCTTCCCAAAATGTAACCATACTATCAGTGGAGAAGTGAACATTTACTGAATTTATAGTTTCCCTCTCCATTTTTAAAATTACTGAGTCTATTAAAAGACTGGTTTTAAATTTTCTACCTGAATTTCCATTATTCTAGATTATGACACCTGCTTTGGTAACACACCAGGTTTCCAGTCTAAAAAAAAAAATAGCAACTTTTCAGTTTATGTTGCCATTTTAATGTGTCCTAAACTTATCCCAGCTTTTCTGTCTGTAGGGAAAATAAGCATTTTCCTTTAGCACCTCACAAACACAGTATGCGTGTGTATGTGTATATATATATATATATATATATATGTATATACAGACAGGTGATATCATACCATCAGAATGGTTCCCGTGTACAGGTGAGCATTTTGAAAATGCAGAATAGATCTTTTAATCCAGACAGGTATGAATGTACCCCCAGGCATAAAAACTTAAATAATACTAAAACCATTTTCCAAACCAGTTTGCAGGTTTTCGTGATAACAGACGTTGCTGAAGTTGTTAACTTCCTGTACTACATTCATCTGAGCATATAAAAATATGCCCATTCTAGAAGACAGTACATGATGATAATAGGAAAGTGATTCTTGCAAATCCCTTGAGTACTGCCAAGAACTGAGCGTAAGGAACTGTCCCAAGAAGGATGTCAGAATTAACCTATAGTTTGTAAGGCAGTTTTCAGATTTTTCTGGATTAAAAAAATGATGTAACTGTTTTTTCTTTCAGCATTTCTTTCCTTGCCCTAGTTTAAGTGCTATGAATTGGCAATGAATAGGGTATGTCAGAGGGAAAAATCAAGCAAGTATTAGTACAGAGGGGGTAGAAAAATCCCTATGGTGTTTTGTCACAGAGGATCACTTTGTTGTTTACTTGAAACAAAGAGAACCATGTATAACAATAATATTATTGTAAGTTAAGAGGTCTGGAATCCATTAGGCAAGCTACTGGCCGCTCTTGCAGTGCTGTGCCAGGTTAGGAAGGAAAATCATTAATCTCAGGAGCATCCAACCCCATTTGGACTAATGTTGCTTCATCCTGTGGTGCGTGGATTTTGCAGCCCAACTAATGCTGATTTCTTCTTCAGTATGAAAACCATCTGAGGGCTGCCCATGGCCGGTGTGGGCTGAAGGCCACGCTGGTGGATGCCCCTCCTGCAAGCCCAACGCCGCCACAGCCCACCGGTGACAGAGCTGGCACCGCGCCGGCTCCTCTCGTCCTTCAGGGCACGAGCTGGGCCCTTCCACGCTCCCTGGCCCGAGGGAGGACCTGCAGGCTGGTTACCTGAGCAAGCTTTCACAGCCTGAGATGGAGCCGCAGCAAGCAGCAGGCAAATTATTTCTACTGCTCAGCAAAGTGAAAACCAGGGAGGCAATAAAATGAAATATTGCTAGTTGGGGAATCAAAATCCTGACTGTTGAAGCAACTTGTTCTCACAGCTGTGGGAATACTGTTAATAATTGTAATTAAAATGGTCAGACTAAAGAGGAAGATCACATTAAGAAGTGTGGGCCAGGGCAGCCTGGGAGATTTCCTCCAGGTCCTCCATGGGTGTGTTGCGTTCTGGGTATGAGAGAGAGACCTGATCCCTCAGCCTGCTCTGCTGATGTTAAACTTCTCCTCACCTCCATCAAGGATGCAAATCACCGAATACTGTCTTGAAGTCCAACATTTGCTTCTGTGTTCCCTGCCTTTCTGCACAGCAGCAGGCAGAGGCACTGTCAGTGATCACACACATGCTCCCTGACTCTCAGTCTCAGAAACCTGCTGCTCCTCTAGAACCAGGAAAGGTAGCAGCCCTGCAGGGTTAGCCTGTGTTATTTCCTTTACACAGCTGGAATGGATTAGGCAAAGGCAAGTCTCTTTCACTTTCCCTTATTAAAGGCTGGAATTTGCTTTTGCTATGAATTCCTCTGGGGCACTTTGTCTCTTGGACAACAAATAGAATAGTTTTTAGCCTGCTGCTATTCACCTGCTACTTGATACCTCTTCAGATGACTACCAAAGCACCAGAGAGAATAAAGCCTATAAAAATACTGGCAGAATTTAGGAGCCAGCGGGTAACTGTAACTGAGCATGTCCACAGGAGCTGTACAAAAAACACAAATATTTTGCTGGCGGCTAGAAAGACCATGTGAAAGAATTTGTTTTGATACTGAATTTTGAAACAGGATGTAGACTATCACTGCAGTGCTTCCTTCAGTGACTTGTAAGAGGTGCAATCTTAATCTGTGTCACGGGACATTGGTGCTGCAGTGGGCCACTGTGCACACAGTCCACCAAAATCATGAGCCATTGTGGTGACAGAGGAGTTTGTGCAGGGGCTGCTCTCGATAAAAGTTATTTATGGTAAGCAAGGGAAAAAGAGCTGCCTCCTTCCATTTTAAGTAACTAAGATCTCAACTTTACATTTGCAGAATTATTTCACTGAACAGGAATAGGATGATGCTGTTTTAAAGATGTAAAATTTTGCATCATAGGGCCAAGCACAGTTTTTATTCAGAGCCCCTACCTAGACTTTTATGTTAGACTAAATATAGCAAGTAAGAGCACCAGCAGTTTGAGTTTTTAAAAAAGATGAAAAGAAATAAAATTGAATGCTTATATTCTGGTTTTTTGAAATAACTGTCTTGGAATTGACATCACTTGAAAAATCTGGTTACAAAGATTAGGTGTGTGAGGCTACATCTACCATTATCTGTGGGCCTCCAATGCCTTTGGAATATATTGGATTAGAATAACAGATACTGCTGAATGTATTTTCTTTTAAACATTCTTACCTTGCTTGCTGGGAACTGCATAACCGTAAAAATAGAAATTAGCTCTACCCCAGCCCAAACCAGCACATCAGGGCAGGCAAACAACAGCACAAACACAGCAGGCTTGGAATGAGACACCTCAAAATCTGCAGTGCTCTGAGTCTTGTTTTCTTGGCTTGATACAACATGCAGAAAATTGGGAGATTTTGGTTCTATCATTTGCATTTAAATAATTCAAGTTACTGAGTGCCTGCTTCCTTTCTCCTTTGTGTTTAGAAATTCACTGTTAGCATGAGAAGTTAAGCCAATATGCAAGGTTTTTGTCCAGTTCAATCTAAATATTTGTGTACATTGATATGCACAAACTGCATCTTTTGTGGATACATATGTGGTACACATTGTACATTTCGTGCCATATTCTCCTTTTCCTTTGGCATCGTAAATTATAGACTCCATATTGATTTCTCTACATTCTTAACTTCAGATTCATGGCCTGTGGGCTGACTGATATTCCCTATTTCAGCTGTTTCTCAGCCTTTTCGTTGAGTTGGGACTGTTGCATTCATCAGATTCAAGAAAATCTCTCTTTTAAAGGGACTGTACAGTTGAAGCAGTTTAACTAAAATATGAGAATGAATTGTGAGAAAATAGTAGTTAGGCCAAAACCAAGTTGTTAAAATGTTATCTGAGTACTATTGCTGAATGAACTCTTCATGCTGAGAAATGAAATCTAGTGAAATTACTGGAAACCAGATCTGAACATCTTCCATATTTAAATTTTCTCCTCTATTCAGGATAGAGGTTTTTTCAGTGAGATCATTTTCTCATCTCCTTGATACAGATATGGAATGACACTACTGAAGTAGCAGATAGCAGCATAAAATTTATGTGAAATCAGAACACTCCAATTAAACCACAATTTCACTGCATAATGTCACAACACTGTAGCAGGAAGGAGTTGACATCCCAAACTGTATCAGCCAATTCCATCTCCTCTGTCATAATAGAAAGCAGTAAACTTTAAAAGACTCCATAAATATTTTGGTAGTTACAGAAGTCCTACCCCTGACATCCTCTTCGGTGCGAGATGCTCAGTAGTAGTTGAGTAATTGAGTAATGTTTTACACATTTTAAATATGCACAGAAAAATAAAATAACATCCTCACTTGGGTTCTGAAGTATGACAGAAAAACTTTAGCATCAGCAAAAGATATTTCCAGGGGTAGAAAGAGTGAAAGGGGAGGTGTTGAGGAGCCACAGGTAATGTTCTAAACAGACAATCCTTGTCATGTGGCAACAGGATTTTTAAGTGAGAGTTTTAGTGTAATTCAATGTTCTGAACTGAAACAAAAAGGACTTTTCAAAAATAGAAAAAAATATATATAGATGGGATATGTCCAATCTTCAGTAGTTTGTGCCCCAGAGAACTACTTAAAATACCTGCAGAACAACTATCTATGTACACTTGATACTTTTAACAGAAGTGGGAAGGAAGAAGAAAAAACAAGATAAGAGTCTCTGAAGTAAGATGCCACTGCTTTCCCCTTGGAAAATGAACTCCCAATGTATACTTTGGATGTTGAAAAACAAGTACCTCCCTAAAGTCAATGAGGAACAAGCAGGTAATAGAGTTAAAGATCCTGTGCTGACCTATTTCTTATTCTCAGTTTTTATTAAACCAAAAGCCATATGTCATAAATAATCCTTCTATGGGGTAGCAGAAGATCTTTTAAGTAAGCTAAAACTTCTGTGTGAAATGATGGCATAGTATGGGATATCAGCCATTAATGAAACCATCAGAAACTTACGTGATAATGCTGAAGGCAGGACTGTAAATGGTAACAGTGTCAGACAATTATTTTCAGTGAGAGCTGAGGTCAGGAATCTACCACATCGTTACTTTTAATGTCCCTGTCCCCTAATGAGTTCATGATGAAAACAACCACAGTAGTCATTTCATCAGAAAAGTGCTAAAACTTGTCTGTATGACCTTGGTTTTATAATGATGTTTCATTGAACAGTTCAAGAAAAGAACTTAAAAGAAAAAGAACCAGAAATTAGACACAGATTTTCATTATTAGCAAGGTACCAGATGTATTTTGGCTGTTTAAGTCTCAAAAGTAAAATAGATCAAGAAGCATTGAAATCTGTGTCATTATACTCTTCATTGAGGCATGAAAGAATGCTGATGTCAATCAGCAAACAATTTTCAGGAACTTGAAAGCTTTTGGGGAAGTTACATGATCAACACTGTCATAAATAAATATGCACAGACACCTACAATTCACTGCAGAAAAAAGCCATACCTCTGAGGAGAGTTTGAAATCCACACAGAAAGTTTCTCAGAAATTTGCAATGCTGAGGAGATGAAACCAGCTTAAGACATGAAATGGCAGGAATATGACATGTCGCTGGAACACAATTAGAAACACTGCTAACGTTAGTCCCAGTTCAGGTGACAACATGATCCCAAAAGGGAACAAGTGAGGCACCTTGCTTCAAACAACTTGGAAATTACTTTAATCAGCACAACACTGTAGCCCTCACAGAGCAGCAGCAGAGGAATAATTGGTTGGAACTTGGCACCCGTCATAATATACAGTAAGGTAAAAAAGACCTGTAAAAAGTGGTTATGTGTGGAAATAAGCTATCTCACTTCACATCCCAGTAGGGTTGTCTCTTTCCTGATGTTACTATGTAGTGGGATCCTTTACTTAGACTCCACAGAATCTCACAGGTGGAATGACTGGAGAGACAGAACTATTGACAGTAAATGTTAAAGGTAGTGATGGAAAGGTGTTAGCACAGCAGTTTGAGGCAGAAAAATGACTGTGGGGCTCAAATCTGGAAAGGGAACAAGCTCCACCCACAATTTTCCTTCCTGAAGAGCTGGTGCTCTGGTACATCAGGGAGGAGTTTAAGCAAAAAGGACTTGTCCAAGTTAAGGAAATTGTATGTATTAACAAGCTGATCATACATCCCTGAGCTGAGTTCTACTGGACACACAGCACACAGGCTGCCTCTTGTCTGCTGGAAATCACAGCTGTCACATGGAAAAGGAACTGCAGTGAGCTTCATCAGGAATTAAAGAAAATTAATTAAAGAGTCATTAACTATATTCTGTGCTGATTAGTGATACGGATTTTAGTCACGCAGAGCAGGGACGCAAAGTAATTTTCTGTTGCATTCACAGTCTTTGGGAAGTGGTGAGTCACAGGGAGCTGTAGAACACAGCACCTGTTACCTGCTCATCGCCAGCACAGCTTCACCAAAAATGTTCTGAAGAAATTGTGACTGGAAGGAGGCCAGAGATCAGCCTTTCACTCACCAAAAACCTCACAAACTTCTGTCTTGCTGCTGAAGTTAACAGCAGCCAGAAGAACACCTGCCTAATTTGCATTTTAAGACATTTTAAAGAAAATTACATGACAGACTGAGAGTTGACTCCATTTTTTTTTTTAATAGTCACTGAAACCTCTCAGAACATAACAAAAATAGGCATCCCAATTAAAAAGAGCCCCAGTGTTTGCATGAATAATGGGGATGCGTTTTTGTGGGTGTGTTAAAAATATTACCCTAATGGAGAAGCTAATGAAAAATAAAAAAGAAGGTTGGTTCCACCTCAGATTAACTCTTCTTGTCTTTTCCTTATGCAATACATAAAGTAAAAATAGAAATACCTGAAGCAGTCCAACAATCATACTTGGCTGCAAGGGGCAGGTTTTGAAGGAGTTAGAGACATGTGAGACAACAGGAAAAAAACCACTTTGTTAAACTTCAGGATGGTGAGGAATAATCTCCATCTTCCCATTCTGAGTCCTAATCTTCCAGTGTTTATTACACTAATAAATTTCACGTGTGAGGGTAACAGCTGCCTCAGTTAAATTTTTTCCCTTTATCCTAGGTAAATAAGTGCAAACATGGTGTGGAGTGTTAAAAAAAAAATTAGTAAAAATGAGCTAGGGGGATTGTCTGGCTTTCTAGAGGCTGCTGCCTGTAGCTGGAATTACTGCTGTTGTTACTGTAGGAGTCTGAGAGTCCTTAGTAGGTTGTGGTGTGTTTATCTGCACAGTGCTTGGGTGAGCCAGTCAGCTCCTGGTGCTTCCATCTGACAGAGGAAATGGAAAACTTGTCTGGGTACTGAGGACCACACTGAAAATGTTTGGCAGTGCTGCCGTTGTTCTAATTCGTGTAAAATTTTGGTTTGGGTAGCAGTACAGCTCCCTCTCCAGTGCTCTGTTGCAGACACTGCTGATAGGGAATATCTTAGAACTGTTTGAAATACCCAGTGGTACAACAGGTAACTCCCCAGCATCGGTTTCCCACACAGTGTGATGGCTAAACACACAAACGGAATTTTGGAGCACACGGGGAGGAGATGCCACTTAGAAGGAGGGAACTGTTGTGTCACGAGTAGTGTGAGATTGCTAGAGGGAAACACCGCTAGGGCTTCAGCAGGAAAAATCCCAGTGAGAAGTGGTAAGCATTCAGGACGAGCTGCAGAGCTTCTCTGACTTCTGGAAAGTTTGTCAGACTAAGGAGTTTAAGAAGCTCAAGGCTAAGAGAACATTAAAAGGCAATTTGAGCTCGGTCTGTAAATTCTTCATGGCAAAGAGATTTCAGATAGTAGAGGACTGTATAAAGACAGAAAAATATCCAATACCTGGAAAATCTAATTATACAAATCTTTACTGGTGATAAAGAGCAGGATTAAACTCAGTCATCTAATCAAATTTAGCCATCCAGAAGTCCTGTATCTACTGGTTATTCTCACTAACACATTGAAAGAGGCATTTCCAGGGTGTTATTCATTCCACTGATCTTAGGATGGATGAAATTGCTTGGAAGCCTGGCTTGATTAATTTTTTTGACATTATGCTGGAAGATGAGTTTATAGAAGTCGTTTATCCAGCTGAAATTTGCCAGTGGGACTCATCTCCTCCAAAAGTACATTTCTTTTAAAGTTGGCAGTTGATCAAGTAAATGTCTTGAGATGCAGCAGAACACCCATTACTTGTGATTTTAAAATTGGCAAGGGAGCTTGTAGAACATAAGCAACAGTGGGAAGCTAGTTCTGCACAGCTGGCCAAACTGAGGACTCTAGGAGAACAGCTCTTCAAAAATCTGATTTATCTGGGGAATGGGTGAGGCTGCAGTCCAAGAAGATTCACACCAACATCCGTTTTCTTAGAATCATTAGGTTGGAAAAGACCCTTAAGGTCATTGAGTCCAACCACTCCACCAGCACTGTCAGCCCGTGTCCCCAAGTGCCACATCCACATGGCTTTGAAATCCCTCCAGGCATGAGGACTTCACTCCTGCCCTGGGTAGCCTCTGCCAGTACTCAACAGCTCTTTCAGTGAAGAAATTTCTCCTAACATCCAACCTAAACCTCCCCTGGTGCCACTTGAGGCTGTTTCCTCTTACCCTATCGCTTATTATCTGAGAAAAGAAACCAGCACCCACCTGTTTTCAGCTTTCTTCCAGATAGTGGAAAAGAGCAACAAGGTCCCCCATGAGCCTTTTTCTACTCCAGGCGGAGCCCTCCCAGTCCCTCAGCCCCTCCTGCTGCGCCAGCCCCTTAATGTCTTTCTTGTGAGGGCCCAGAACTGGACACAGGATTCAAGTTGTGGCCCCAGCAGTGCCCAGCACAGGGACAGTCACTGCCCTGGCCCTGCTGCCACGCCATGGCTGGCACAGCCCAGGTGCCATTGGCCTCTTGCCCACCTGGGCTCCTGTCCAGCCGCTGTCCCCAGCCCCCCCAGGGCCTTTCCCAGCTTTCCAGCCCCTCTGCCCCAGCCTGGAGCTGCAGGGGGTTGGTGTGACCCAAGCATCACATCTTCCCAGCATGGCAAGCTCATCATGCTCACTGAGCAGTCACAAAACACAAACCAACAGCTGCACATCAAAACTCACACAATGCTTTCCTCCATTTATATCACCCTCTGCCGTTCAGGACTGCAGGGGACAATCATGTGGCCTTCTTCCTTCCCCACCTCTTCCAATAAATGCCTGATTATGCAGCTGCTGCATAATAGCTGCTGATGCCAGTGGGACTGCGCAGTGATTGCATAATCACTCCAGAGAATGGGAATCTCTGGGCAAAGCCTCATCCTGGCACCACCTGCCCAGTCTTCATCTCTCAGGTTCTGTGGGCTCAGAGAGCCAGTAGTGGTAGCAGCACTGAAGAGATGAAAATTATTTTTGTCTGTAACAGGCTTCCAATTTTTCATGTGGAAATGCTGACGGGTTACAGTGGACAAGAGAGCATCCAGCAACGAGGTCTGTTACAGTGTGTGCATGTAAAAGCTGTTGTGGAATTAATCATCCTGAATTTTTACAGCCTTTCTGCTTTTCCTCTAAAGTTGAGGTGCATCCATGATAGCTGCAGTTACCACTGGGCAGCTCTAAGAAGCTTAAACTTCTGTCATTTAAAAATGAGCATACATTACATCCACAATATGAAATGTACATAGATTAAAAAAAAAAAAAAAAAAGGGCAAATAATGGAAAGTAACAGAACAAAACAAGAATAACCCACCAGCTGGCAGTCATAATGGTACACAACAAAAAATTTCTGTGCTTCATAAATTATCATTTAAACCATGCCATACCAAGTCGAATTTCTCAGTCCTGTGACACCAACCAAGCACTGTTTTTCTTTCTCTGTGGCTCAAGAAATGCTGCTCTGCAGGGGTCACACACTGTCACTGAGCCATGCACAAAGTTCCTGTTGCAATCAAAGGACATTTGATGCCCCAGCACACCCACATCTAGATGCAGCTGTGAGACAATTTAAAAATAATAAACCAGTCACAGTTCCAGCACTAGCATCAAAACATGTTTCTGTGTAAAACCAGCCATACAGCTCAGATAACCACAGAAGGGAAATTGTTTTCTTGCCTTTTGCACTCAGCTAAAATTGCCCACAGTCCTTGGCCTCTTCTCTTTCCATGTCACAGCACACCTCAATTTCTCCAGTCACTTTTATACATGGGAAAGGCAGGGAGGAAAGAGGGAAGAAGCATTTCTGCATTAAATTGCCTTTTTAACATCACTTCCAGTATGTAGTGCTGTAACCAATGATGGTGTTGTGGGTGTTGCCCTTCTGCTCCTAACTGCAAAGAACCAAAGTTAAAAATTATTTATTGCTTGGATGATTATGTGCAAGGAAATGTACACTGGCTCTACAACAGGAAGTCAAACACAAACCAGATTAAATTTCAAAGGCCTTACTCCTATTGATTTTAGCTGTTGATACTTTTATTAATGTTAAAAAGCAGTTCTGTGTTGTTTTTTGAAGTATCTTCAGAAACTTATTTTTAAAGAAGCAGTTTAAATTTTCTTGCTGCTAGAAAAGCCACACAAATTCAGTTGTGAAAAGAAAAACATACACAGAAAGATCAGTTGCAGGAAACATGACTGGTGAAAGCTCTCAACACTGTAATTACTACATATTTTCTCTTGAGCTTGGACTCAGAAGACTAGCCTTCTTAATATTGAAAAGTGAGAGCAGAAAATAAAGCTCTTGGTAAAAGGCATAACTATTTCAAAAAATACTTTTTCTCATATGTCATTAATATGCATTTGATTTCCA
Source organism: Donacobius atricapilla (assembly GCA_013397315.1). Lineage (NCBI taxonomy): Eukaryota > Metazoa > Chordata > Aves > Passeriformes > Mimidae > Donacobius > Donacobius atricapilla. The sequence continues at coordinate 154,289 of WBMY01002685.1, forward strand.
GAAATGACAGAACCTCATGTATTGTGCAGAGGTAAATAAAAAAGCTAATTTAACTTGGAGTAAATATGCAACTCTGGGCCAAACCACAGGTTTGGTGCTCAAAACTCAAGTGCTGAAACTGATTCCTCCCTCCTAAATAGATGGTTGTGCAGCTGGAGCAATTTGAGCCTCTGGCAAGGCAGAGGGAAGCAGCATATGCATCTTGTCTCAGAAGATTGTTCACGCTCAGGAGAAAGAAATGGAAGAAAGAAAGGGGGGATAACTTCCTGAATCAAATGAAGTGCAGAGGCTGAAGAGCAGTTCCAGCACCCAGAAGGGCTCCCTGATTGCTGGAGGCCAGCACAAGAATTGGGCACCTTACTACTCCTCCACTGTTCTGCCCCCGTGTCCCTGCAGCACCACCCCTCCTGCCAGGGGGGTACAAGAGCCTGGAGTGTTTCTTAGTGATCCAGCTGGGATCCAGTTCAAGCAATATACTCATTTGATCTGCTTTGTAAACAAACATTGCCGCCTTCTTTTAAATAGAATCTGGGAGAAACTCTTGTCCTGCCTCTAATGTAAGTCCCCTGAAATCTCAGTGGCTTTCTGTTTTCTTGACTTCTGTGGGCCTCAAAAGAAGTCAGCGCCTCAAAGCTCTGCAAATGGTACCGGAACATTCCAATCCAATGTTTGGCTGACCCCTTTTCCCTTGCAGTGTATTTCAGCAGTTCAATTTCCCCAAAAGTGGTTGGGGTTTAGCCTCTGTCAGACATCAGGACGTGCTAGGCAGCAATTTTAATAGATGGAATTTTGCTGATGCCAAGATTTTAGGGCAAAAAGAACAGGATATTCACCTGATGTAGGCTGGCCTGAGCTGTTTAGCTCAGTAGATTATTCTTGAATTTTACACAGAAACAAAGCTACACGTGTGTAAAAAATGTCAGAGATTATATACAGGAACAGTGGGCCAGATGAATAAATACATAAATAAACACATGCATTCCTTACATCTGGGCACATTTCTCCTCTACTCACTAACTTTTCTGTTCAATTAATGCTAAGGTACAAACCACATTGTCCTGTATAACTGAGCTGCATTTACCCTCAGCTGTAACTTGCAAAGACCTCTTACAATACTTAGAATTGACCATCCTCATAAGTAAAGATACTCTGAGCTATACTGAGTATAGCTTGCACAGCTAGCCTTTTAAATTATGTCCTTCATTTATAAATAAATTGATTTAAAAAATTAAGTTACCAGACTGCTCTATTAGTGATCTTCTTTCTGAATCGAGCAATACTCTTCAACCAAAGTTTTGGTGTTTGTGGGGTTTTAAAATACCCCTGTCAGTAGTTTTTGTGCATTAGGAGACTGTGTAAGCAGGGAAAGGCAGTGTCCTAATAAGCTACATCATAAATCACATGCCAAGTTTTACTGCTTTTTGTTCTTTAAACCTCACTTTTGATTTCTACAGGACCTATTAAATTCAAATTGTCAGTCAGCACAAAAGGAGGCCTTTTTCTCCTATCATATACCTGAATTTTACACAGAGGGGGCACACACTTGAAAAGCCTCCTGTACTTTCCACTGTGCTCTCCTGGAACTAAGATAAATGGTTTGGCATTGCTGCATAAGAGCTCAGCACACATGGAGAATATTTGAGTGTCTGAGGTATGTCAGAGCCACTCTCTAGGAAGAGATTTTGAAAGTTGGTGACATCAGTTTTTGGGAAATTGGGATGAGTTGAAACCAGAGATAGTTCAGTCCTTACCACTGATGCAAAAATAATTCAAGTTCACAGATTTTTTTGAGTTCTTACAGCAGTACCAAGAGCAAACTGAGGATCAAGCACTGCTCCAGAGAGTGCCCATCTATTCCCCACCCACAGGAACATATAGCATCTCTTGGCATGTCATGAGCCTCAAGGATTCACCTTTCCTAGCTCTGAGTTTGTGAGATAGGGGGGAAAAAACCCCCAGGATTGCACATGCAGATGTAGGATTAGAATCTGCTTCTCTTTCCAGAGGTAGCTGTGTTTGAGGAAATACCTACGTGCCTTTCCATCAGAATCTTCTAGGATGTTCCGAGTCTGTTATACATGTTCATGAATAAACATGAGGGAAACCAGAACAAGGAAATTACAGAAATCCTTCCACTTAGTAGTAGTACTGGATTGTAAACAGAGTTGCATATATTTATGCAGGAAATTGTATATTTGCCTGTGGCAGTGTGAGAGTGAAGATGATGTTAAGAGAAATCTGTACTAGTGCTGCACATTTTTATAATTCAGTTTTTGGGGCCAGTGGGGCTTCTCATTTCCTAAGTTCGGCTTGGGACTCTGAGGTTCCTGCACTGTCAGTTTCTTTTGGAACCTGTCTGAGGGGGAATAAAGTAGCTCTGCAGGAGTAGAGTAACTCTGCAGAGTTGCTTTCTGTTGACAATAGAGGACCCTGAGGTGACTCTCTAGAAATTAACCCATTTTACCATTCTGATGTCTGCAATTAGGTGGGACGAAACCCTTGGAGTATCTATGCCGTTGCACTACACACAGCAATAAATCTCCTTTCCAAAGCAACATGCTTGGACCTTAAAGAAGCAGACAAAAAAATACTCTCTTTCCTCTTGCGATAGTTCCTCTTAGTTTATAAATATCTTCTTTTATGACAGGAGTGCAATTAAATCTATTTGGTCACTCCAGTTATATGAAGAAGATGTGAAAATGAGCACAGTCTCAAGTGGAATAATAAGTCTAGAGTTCCTCACATGACACCCACATCCAGCTTGGCATTGTGATGCCTTGGGGTCTTGAAAAAACTTGAAAGCAGCTCAAACTATTTACATAGCAAAACCAGGGCTGGGGTTTTTTTGTGAGTCATACAAAGAAATTTTGGTTCAGGTGTATCAGCTGTTAAAGGACTGCCACGTATTAGCAGGAAAATTAATCAGCAATCAACAGGATGAATTTCAGCCTCAGGCAACACATCTGATTCAGGCAGCCTGGTAGTGACACGAGGGTTTCATAAATATCTGTAGAATTAGTAAGTCCAACTAATTTTCAGTTTTGCTTGGAATTGGCCATCTATTCTTTTAAGACACTTTGGAAGGCCTAAAGTGTTTTGAATATTTTTCTGAACCAACCTTAAGAGGAGGAAGAAAACATTTCAGATCATGAAAAGTCAGACTGCAGCTCTTCAGTGAGGAAAAACACAGCTTTTCAGCAATCATCTTTCAGTTTATGTCCTCAAACCTTCATCTGTTCCTCCATTCAAAATTTGTAAATCAAACTTGGAATGCTTCATGTTTCAATTTAAAATAAAAACAAACCTCAGAAATTCTCCTGGATGTTTTTACCTTCCAGAGCAGTGTTCAGGAGTATCAACCAATTCAGGAACTACCAAATGAAAAACACTGCTACTAATTGAAAAATACTTGACTTTCAGGAGCATAGGATTACTTCAGAAACCATAATTTACAGTAAGTAATGTTTATTTATGTTAGCAACCCAATTGGTTTCACATCACTGCTCTTTGCAAATAAGTATTGTAAAATATGGCCATTGGTGAAAAAAATAGAGAAAATTCTATCCTACGTGGTTCCATTCCTCTCCCACCCAACACAGCTAATGGGACAAAAGATGTATTTAATTTGCAAAATTATAGAAATTCCAGAGACTCTACAGGAAACCAGTTTTCCCTCTTGGCTTTGTTCTGTTGGCCAGGCAGCTATATTAACAACAAAAGTTAAGCCAGCTACTGTTTTAACACCTGCAGTTCAGGGGAAGGAGCTGGAGGAGGCCAGTCCTTGCCTGCAGGAGCGAGCCTGTGCCAAATCTCCTCCTGCACGCATTTGTAGGACAGGCCTTGGATCCAAGCAGATCCTGAGCCTCACTTCTCCAAAGAACAGCCAGATCTTTGGTAGTGTGACCATAGGGCTGTACCAAAACCAATTCCTGACTGCTTGCAATTTTTTTCCCAGCTCTCTGGCTTCCAGATCACAGCACTGCCCTAGACACAAGTCCAAACCAGTGAGTCTACCAGTGTGGAGCCCAAACACATCCTATAGGTGAAGTGTTCCTCTGAAAACCATCTCTGAACTCAATATTAGCAACAAAAAGCCACAGAACCAAATTTTAAAATAATTTAAAGAGGCAGAAAACCTCTCTACTGGTGTGATAACCCAATCTCACAAGTGCATGCACACCAGTGGAGGGTATACAGCTGTTGTTAATTAGAAGGTCTTAGTATTGGTTTCAGATTTATCTGGCAAATAAGCAGCAGTGGAGTTTAAATCTTCCAAGTTCTTGTCTGTCCCTCTGACACAGACGGCAGCCCTGCACTTCCCCTGACCCACCAACCTTCCTCTGCAGGACAGCAGCACGACCTGGCCAGCAGGTATCTGCCTGATACCTGCCAGTAGCTCTCTCTGCCCAAGGCAGCCTGTCCCTTGGGAACACAAGATCTTCCCAAAGTGTAAAGTTCCTCCAAGACCAGGTAGCAGCTCTCAGAAGTGATGTGATGCCGTGTGCAGTTTGGGTTGTATCCCCTGAGTCCTCATAGGAGTTGCACAAGCTTGAACTAGTAAGAGGTGAGATTCTTAAGAAATGTGGTGAGCAATTTAAAAAGCAGACTTACCAGCACTCATAACAAACTATTCAGATGGAAACCTCTCTAAAATTGCGCTGCTTCACAAGTTGATTTTTTTCTAGGAAGCCTCTCTGGTAATGCACTGCAAACAGTCAATACTCTGATGTCTGAGACAGCTGACAGCAATCACCTTTTTAACACATGATGCCCTTAGGTGATAATTAGCTCCCATTACACAGACAAGCTATTCAGCTGTGGAAAGAGCGGTGGAAGAAAGCACATGCCCATTTCCCACCTGCATTTCCTAGGTGGAAGGGAGAACAGCCTGACAGGTGCCATTCACACCTTGTGTCTGACCTCACAGACTCTGTGCTGGTGTTCGTTGCAGCGTGAGCAGATAGGCTGCTGTAAGCATAATGCAAGGGAAATTTAAATAGCCCAAATGCTTTCTTCCCACCTGCAAAGCAACATTATTTAACTCTGGTGAATCAGGCATGTATTGCACATTTATTCCATTTAAACTTTAACATCATCCTGAGGTATTTGCTTTCAAACATTTCAGCATATCTCAATTTTTGCAGAATTGTCAGCTATGGTATGAGCAGCACTTGAGTTGGAATTTCAGTCTGTTTTTCAAGTTGAACATTTCCAGTGCCTGACTTTTGTTTAAACTCTTAAGCACCAGATCTCTGTCTTCCCTGAGCCAGCTATTATTTAGAAATATTAGCAGTGGCTATCAGTGACGGTGGTCAGTTTACACAGTGGCTGTGACAAAATTGATTTGCCTCTACTTAAGATCCTCCTCTCATCTGAACCTCATGGAGGTGCTGAGATGCATTTCACAGCTAGACCAGAGGAGAATTTGTGATCCATCAAAAGTGAGGTAATTCTGCCTGGGGATGAAAATAGAGGCAATTCCAATGCTCCTTTATGGTAAGATAGCAGCACCCAGGGCCACTGCTTAATGCTGATTTGTTCCTTGTCAATTCAAAAAACCCTGAACATTCAATCTCATCGGTACCAAGCCAGCCTGAAACAAATTTTTCTTGTTGTTGAAGTTTCCTCTGCATTGGAAAAACCTGAATCATGCAGCTATTTTGAGGTTCTCCCAA
>WBMY01002685.1:159986-199467 GCA_013397315.1 Donacobius atricapilla
AAAGGAGCCCCACCTAAAAAGTCTGAGACTTTCCACTTTCTTTCATGCAAACAAGATGGCCAAATTGAGATTGAACCAGCAGCATTCATTCTGGAGTTTTGTAACTCTTAAGAATTAGCATTGGTAACCCAAGCAACCTTTCAGTATATATTTTGGGTATAATGTTACATGCTCTGTACAATATAGCCATAGGAGTCTACAGATGCCAAACTATGAAAATTATTTCCCTGCTCTTTGGCAGACTTCACAGGCAGAGGGATTAGATTATATTCTATTTCTTTCTGGTTTGAAATATATTTAGACAACTGAATGGCCTTTCATATAATGCTTGTCCTGCAATAAATTTCTCATGTCCTTCCTTTCAATCTGGTGAGGCTTTTACAAAGTCTGGTGCATTCTGCTTTGTCTTCCCTCAGCCTTCCATTTCTGGGGAAGGAGGGCACATTACTATTTCCTGTAGCAATCCTTGTAGCCACCAAGGGCTTCTTGTTGCAGAAAGCTGTTTGTTATCCTGGCATCCCGGCTCTGCCTGGGACCAGAGAGAGCAAAAGCTTTTCTCCCAGTCCCACTGACCAGACTGGAAGGCATTGCAGCAGAACCTCAACAGATGCAGGTAACAGCAGGCCTGCTCAGATCAGTGTAGTGCCATTTTATGCCAGAGGGAAACCTGAGCAGCTGCAGACACTGGTTTCTTTTGTGTGAGCTGTGAGTAACAACTTGTGTAAGTCATGGATCCAGGGTGTATCTGAGGCCTGAAGTGACCATGCTGGTTGATGGTACTTTTATGCAACACCAGCTTAACCAGAGGCCTTGTAATGGTGAATGTGGCAACTGTTTACCTCATTTGTTAGAAAAATGGCAGAAATCTCTGGAAAAACTTGCCTCCAGAGGCTCTGAATAATTTCTTCATTACTAATGGATGGCACTTCATTCCAGCAGAACTGAGCCACCAAGCAATTACTGCTGTCAAAGAGGAGATAGTCTTTTAGCTGGCTGCTGCCTTGTCCGGCAATGAAAATCACGGAATCACAGAATGATTTGGGTTGGAAGGGACCTTAGAGCTTATCCAGTTCTACCCCCTGCATGGACATCTTCCACTAGCCCAGGCTGCTCCAAGCCCTGTCCAACCTGGCTTTGGACACTGCCAGGAATGGGGCAGCCACAGCTTCTCTGAGCCATCTGTGCCGGGGCCTCACCACCACCATGGTAAAGAATTTCTTCCCAGTATCTGATCTGAAGTTCCCCCCTGTTGATGTGGCTTGACCGGGTGCATTAATTGAGCAGCGAGGCAGGGCAGCAGTGGCAGCCTGGGTGCTGTACAGTGACAACAACTTCTGCCAGGGAAAAGGAGCAACTTGAGCCACCTCCAGAGCACAGGCTTCAGCTCTAAGTGCATTAAAACCCTGTAGAAGTGACCAGAAGTGACCAACAGAGGGTTTCTGTTGCTGAGCATGCTGTACATGGAAATTAGCATTCATCTTTTTTAGGAAAATGCAGGTATTTTTATGGCATCCTGCTATTCCAAAAATGATCTGAAGCAGTGCCTCTCAACCTTACTGGTCCAGCCCCCAGTCAATCAATCAATCAATCACACACCCTACCTCATTTTCTGTAGGGGAAGAGGACCTTACAGGCTAGCAACTGTCCTGTCAGAGTTTGGTTTCAGGGAGAAGCTGTGGATTTGGCCCAGACTCATCCAGCTTGGAAAATGCAGGGTGCATATTTCCTACTTGCTGTAAGAGGCTTTGAGAGCTGCATGGGGTCTGTGTGTTGCTGGCTCTGCTGTCCACATCCTCCTGCTCATTCTCCCATAGCTTTAGACAGATGAGAGAAATTGGCAGGAAATCCAGGCTACTCACAGGAGTGATGTTTTAACTTCTGTGCTGCATACAAATATTCATGAACTTTGCTATGGTCTTTGGGTCTCATTTTGCACCACCTTGATAACACCTGATTTTACATTAACCTGAAGAAGGACCTGGCCAGCAGTAACCTTGGGACACTCAGGTAGAAGAAAAGAGTAACTGGTTGGTAGGTTGGACACATTAGAAGTTGCACTCTGTCCTGGGACATGCCAATGCCTGCTCTGTCTGCTTCATCTCTAAACATTTATTTAAAAGCAAAGATAGATAAATAAGCTGCATCCTGTCAGTCTAGTGATTTAAATGATGCAGACAGCAGATTAGTAAAGCATTTCACAGGAGGGGAAGCACATGTGGCAATCTTCAAAAGAGCGAGAAGAAGTAACTGAAGGTGCTGTGAAGGACAGAGGTGCCTGCAAGCCATGATATGCACTCATAGACTTCAGTTTCTCTCTCCCCAGGTGTTTTTTTTTAATTAGTTATAGTTAAGTCTCTCTCTCTCTCTCTCTTCTAGATATGAACAACTCATTTTAAACTTCATCTGTGTGCAGACCTTACAAGAGACAGGTTTGCATGTTGTGTTAATATGCATTTCTACCAGTATCAAAAAAAGACAGTGACAGAACAAAACAACATTTTTTTTTCTCTTTTTTATTTCTAACATGAATAAGGCTGTATAGGCTATTTGATTATTGGAAAGAAATTAGCTGTCAAACTTTGGCAGGTCTCGTGTGACTGAGTTTTGGGTGAAGGCTTAAACCCTCGGAGTTGTAAGAAAATTGCATATTTCTGTCTGGAGGTCCTCCCTGGTGGACAGTACTATGAAAAATGCCTCAGTCTGAATTAAGGAAACACTGTTGTGCTTAGGTGTGGCTCAGGTGGCTGCATAGCCCACCATGCATGCCCAGCATCTTACACTTGTTAGCTGCTTGAGGAAACAGATGTATTTCTTTAATTTGTTAGTATGATTAGTGATCTTAGTCTGCCCCAAAACGTTCCCTAGCTGGACCTTCGGCCCAGTGCCCTGCACCCTGCCATAGTTGTCTGTGGCTGGATCACACAGCCAGTTGCACACTCTGCACAAGATTTAAAGCAGCAGATTTAAAGCAGCTGTAATGTCCAGAAGGCTTAGTAATACTTAGAACACTTCTATGAGGAAAGCACATAAATATGTTATGATATGTGGGGAAATCGAAACACATTTTCTCATCACAGGAAAGGAGTAGGGGTCAGAGTAAGCAGCCAGAACCAGTTTAATATGAACAGGAAGAAACAAGCTTAGCCTCCCAATCTGACTATGCAGAATCAAAAAAGAGAAGGAGAATGCAACCATCCATAGCACACACACAGGGTCATACCAGACCAAAGAGAACTAACCAGAGAAGGTAGAGACCTCTTAACTCCTCCTCTTTCTTCCTCATGCTTTTCCTTCCTCTTTCTTGCCTCTACAAATTAAATCTGCTGGTGAGCATATTACAAGTTTTTCTTTACAGGAAATACTTTGGTGTTGGATGCTCCTGAAACATTTTGGAAACCATTTGTGCTTTGTGTCTTTCAGAAAATTATATTGATGTGCCTCAAGATGGGAGAGGTAAGACCAGACTTCAAGGAGCAGCTTTCAGGAAAATCAACTAAATTAAAAGATCTGAAAAAATTATGGATGAGCAGGAGAGAGAAGGACTACAAGAGGAAGACTGAGCAAGTCACCTGAAGACAGCAAGACACCATTCAAACAACTTCTACAAGCAAATGATATAGAAAGAGTCTCCAGGAGAAAGTATTCTGTAAGCAATATTTTAATTCTAGACTGAGACTATTATCTCTGAAAGGAAGCATCATATTTGTGAAAATGCTTGGTAGGAAGAAAATTAAGTTGCTCTGGCAAATCCACGCGAAGTTGGAAAACAACCACAAGACAAACCCTTGGTAGATAACTTTTCTTTGCCTCCCCATCCATCAATTGCCATTTGAGCCTAATCTCAGCCTAAGTGTCAGAATCCTGAATGTGAGTTTTTCCAAAGTTCTCTGGTGAACATCTTGTCACAATGGGGTAGATGCTGGCAATCTACATCACTCTTAATCATACTGTCCTATGCATTGCAAAGGTAAGCGGAGCCCTTTCATTGAGTCAGACTGCAGAATAGCAATCCTTTCAACCATAATGCATGTTTTTAGATCACTGGCAATGATTCTGCTGACATCTGAACCCATCTTAAATTCAAGTTCTTGAAGAGGGCAACTTTATTAGGATGCAGCACCATTCCACTCCCATACTTCTTGAGGCTGAAAGAGAAACAGAAGAAAAAAACCCCAACAAACTGTGTATTTCAAAAGCAATAATACCATTGTCCCCTTGCTTTACAAGGCAATAGTCCAATTCCCTCAGCCACTGACTGGCTGCAGAGTTTAGCCCATACAAGTCTCAGAATCCATTTGTAAGGCAGAAAGGCAATGACTCTGCCACAGCAGTATGTGGAGCACTTGATCACTGGGCTGCAATAGGTTGACGTAACTTTCCACAGGATGGGGTTATTTTAAAATCTTACAGTATCAATCACATCAGCAAATCCTGTGAAATTCAGTTATTTAAGATATTTGCCTGGAGAACGTGGCAATGACAGCCAAACAGAGTTCATCTGGAAGTCATAACACAAAGTCATGATAATGCCAATTTAATCATTCATGTCTAATATTTTGTCCTGAAAATCTCAGTAACTTTAAAATAACCATATGTTTTACTATGTAACCACAACATAAGGAACATCCTGTTAATGAATAATCAAATGTTCCTTTTGTACCTCTTTGGGTTAATGAATTTTAGTCTTCTGTTGAACTCTTCTCAGTGATTTGAGTTAGTTCATGGCCACTGACTGGAGTTCAGGATGGTGCATGACTAAAACCATGAAGGAATAAATAGTGTTGGAGGACCCAAAAAGGCTGGAAACCACAGGAGTGGAAACCCAGTATTCAAATAAATCCCGATCTGAGTAGCATACCAACATGCCCCGTTTCTCTCTGTAAACCAACAAGTAAACATGCTGGGGAGCACTGAGTGAGGGCAGGCAGTGCCTAAAAGAACAAATTCGCAGGTGGGAGTGCCACCCTGCAGGCATTGAATTCCATCCTGTCCCAGGAAAGCTTGAAGCCTGGCCCACTCCCACTCATCACAGAAGCTCCTGCACACCCTCCCAACTTGCAGAGACCTAAGGGAGCTGCCACAGTGCACCTGGGGTGTTGCACGTGTGTCACACCTTAACAACTCTCCAAGAAAAGCAAAGGAAACCGAGTAGCTGGAGGTGATGCCATCCATGCTAACATTGTGCCTCCTCCACACTTCTTTGTTGTCTCCAAGATCCATAACCCCTGCAGACACCCACAAAAATATCCACAGTAACCACTGTGGCACTCTGCAGTAACTGCTTGGTCCTTTTTCCTTCTCCCAGCACCTACTTTCATTGTGAGGAGATGACTGCTACAGAGAGCTTTGGAAAAAGCTTGTGTTCATAAAGGAATTTGTATTAGATACTGGTTTGTGTGACTTACTGTATTTTGTAAGGGTTTTTTTCCCTTTGGGAATTGTGTGTTATTAATGAGCAGTTTTATGCTTTACTTCTAGTACACATATACCTTGTAATGGATGTGCATTTTGTTTGTTTGTTTTCTTTTATTCTCTATACAGAGCCAGTTAATATAAGGTAGCTACTCTCTGGCTGAAGTTCTGATTTTGCCTACCAATTAATTTATGGATAAATCCATGTCGTAGCTGATGAACTATTTTTCATCAATTGTGCTGTTATAATCACCTGATAGTCTCTCTACTTTGGCAAATAAAAGATCCTGAATAAGACTAATGCTAGTTGGGCCTTAAATTAAGGGGAAATAGTGCACTACATATTTCCCTACCACCATTTCAGCCCTTCTTCCTTGGTGTTGGGACACTGGAGAAGAGCACTGGCTAGACAAACAGCCACCTGAACACCTCAGCCACCTCTGTAGCTGTGCTCTGATATCCCCCTTCATTTACTTGATCAAAATTATGGTGGACTAGATAAATTGCAATGAACTTTTCAGTTATTTCTGCACATAGATCGGTCCAAATGCAATCCTTCTCTAAAAGAAATTATCTGGACTAAACTAATCGTATTTTCTTTATGTCTATCCTGATATGCTTGGAAAAATAAGGGATCTGAAATTAACACTTGCAAAAGTGCGTACATTATACCCCCTATGTGACAATGGCAGCTGTCTATCTCAGTGGCTATTAGTGACTTTCCTGCTCCAGAAGCCTCTTTCCCAGTCCAAATAATTTCCTCTCTTCTGTTTCACTGAGAACTGTGTCCAACTTCTTAGTAACTGCTGTGTATAACGTAGGACATAAAAAGATAAGTTATAAAGCTTGTGCAGGACTTGATGTTGTAAATTAACCATCTTTCATGCCTGGTTATGGATTTTACAAAAAACAGAGTGGAAATAATCTGGCCTCTTAATGTATAATTCAGCATATTGTAGCAGCTATTTTAGATACCTGTTTTTTATAGTTTTACTACAGCTGTGATTTCTGTATGAGGACTGTCCACTTGAAGAAGCAGTGAAGTTAACACGTCAAAATGATCCTTTAAAGTCAGTTCTATTCTAATCACCACCTGTGATTGTGTATGGGAAGTAAAGCAACAAAAACAAAACCTCAACCACTGGCTGGGAAGAAACACCTTTTCTCAGCCTCAGAAGTTCTCTTCTGTAACACAGGCATTTCTTCTAGTCCTCCTTTTACAAAAGTAGTAAATTACTAAGAAGATAATATATATACAGTACAATAGTCTATTTTGATATTCAGCAGACTATTTTAGGCTAATGAAGCTAACTAGAAATTCTAGGGTTGCAGTGATTTTTCTTTATTGATACATTGATGATAATACTGTTTACATAACACTTGATGTTTGAAATCAATATGGGCCAGTGTCCAGTGATTTGCTAATCTAGTTTCTGGTCTAATCTTGTCCTATTTTTTGCAGCATTCTCTGACTTCATATTAGGAATCATGTTGTCTTTCTAATGTGATTGCCAAGTAAACCAAAAATGTGTTTTACACTGCTATTGCACTGCTCTCGTCTTTATACACAGTAGTTTTTATAAAGATGTCCTTAGGTTTTAATAAATGAGTGTAATGTAAACCAATCTCTGTAATAAAACTTGCTTTAGTGTTTCAAAGGCTGTCTGGAATAGCTGTAGAGATTTGAGCTTCCAAGCATTTCAATAGCTTCATGGCTTCCTTTCCATCTGCAGGAAATCCCCAGAACTCCACAGTCTGTTCAAGGATAAAATGAAGGGAGTGTATTTAACCCAAAGAATGGATTTAGAGATGGGCGGAAGGGGCGGGCCCCAAGAAGCCAAACCACACCACAAAAAAAACCCACTAAGGCCATTGCATAAATCAGTACATGTTCCATTTAGTCTGTATCACATTTCCAGCAGTTACTAATTCCAGATATTTAAGAGGGAAGTGTGGGACACTGAACAGAGACTGCTAAGAAATAAACATAATATTTCCACTACTCAAAGCAAGCTGAGAAGGCCAAACTGCATCTGAGCAGAAAGAAAGCCACATTTTGACTTTCACACATGAAGTACTCTGTCCCAGATGGCTCACCTCCCCAGCTGAGGCAAACACAGTTTAGTTTGCTCTGTACAAAAAGGCAGGATGTACAATTCTTAGGGAAAAGAGATTTAATTTGTTCTTTGCTTCCAGGCTGAAGGATCTGGACAGTTTCCCCAGAAAGGTTTAGATTTTCTAAACACTCTCTCAAGTCTCTTTGTCACCTGTTGTTTAGGAGGCATGATTGCCAATGTTCCCAAAATACTGAGGGTGCTGAGCTGAAATTTCAACTCTCCCATTAGTAAAAGGTAGTATTTTTGGCAACATCACCTCTTGGGATGGATTGCTTCTTTTTACAGAAAGAGTTCTTGCTTGGTCCTGCTGCCCCCAAGCTTTAGTTTTCCTCAGCTGTTCCTGCCCAGCCCTTGCTGTCCTCTTTGGCCCATCCTGAATCCTTGATATCCAACTGAAGTCCTGGAATTTATACACAGCATGTACCTTTTCATATTAGAAATTATCCTTCAGCATCAGATCACTAGCCTCAGACTAGAGACTGTGCTGTAGGAATATACCTAAACAGTCAAAAATAGATTTTAAAGCCAAACTTTAAAGGAAGGATGAGAAATCCTTTGTAACGTCACTTAGTTCATGTGTCACAGTGCATTTCTGGAGCTTCTATAACAGAGGACATCAGCTCTAAAGTAGAAAAGGATCATTTTCATTACAGCAACACTTTAGTAATTCTTAGGGGTTTTGCAACTGTAAGAGACTACAATTGCACTCCACTGTGCTAAAATTTATGGAATGTATTGCAGAAAGAAAGAGAACAAAAGCAGCTTTAAAAATACATAAATCTGTAAAATTACAAATAATTGCAACCCTCCTCCAACTGCACCTGCAATTGTGAAAACAGTTAAATACACAAGACAAAGTAAATTGATGGAATGGGTGTGTTACGGCTCCCTCACCAAGTTTCAACAGTTTTTATGATGTGCTTCTAGTAATTGAGTAAGGATTATATTCAGCACATTTTGCTCAGCAGGAACAGCTTTTATATACCAAGCAGCAAATTAAATACCTCTGGAATTTCCATGGAAGATGTTAAAACGCTGATAGTGACTTACAAGCTGACATTATCACCAAGTCAAAAACAAACAGGAGCATCACAGACAGTTCCCTTAAACTGTTTATCCTACTAGAAAGCAGAGACTTTGTTGATTTGCTGGTTGTTCACACATACAGAAGGGCACGGAGAGAAAAGAGAGCTGATTTGATCTCTACTTCCAAGAAGACAAAACCCTGTCAATCACCTAAGCTATTCCCAACAATTAATTTAATTTGGAAAATAATAATAAAAAAAAAAAACATTACTGGGGGGATGAGGGGGAAATGTACCAATACATTAGGTATGAATAGCTACTGCTGCTGCTTTGTTGTAGTGAGAACTGGCAGTGACAATCGGGTTTAAATCCTTGGCTTTGACAACATACAAACAAAAAAGCTTGATCTAGGTAACATTTGAGAATACTCTCCCCTTAGCCAGCTACACAGATTTAAATTAAGGCATTTTTGTGAATTACGTGGGTTTTGGTTTTTTTGACTGCTCCTATTTCCTGCTTTAAAATGCCATTTTTTTTCATGAAGGGCTACTGAAAACAGGTGAAACCCTTGAAACATCTGAAAAGCTGTGCTCCATTTTACCTCAAGGTTTTTGCTCCCCAGGATACAGCCTACCTCCTCTGCTCTCCAGTATTTGCTGTCCTGAGAATTATGAATATTGCGTCATTACTACTATTACCATGCAGTATCAAACTGTTCCCTGCAAAGCCAACTTCCTCAAGCATGCCTGGCTTTTGTTGGAAGAATTTATGTTGCAGAATGCTGCTGGGGTGGGTGGGAGCACAGTAGGAAGTGCCACCTCCAGTAAGCCAGTGATAGGTAGGGTTTGCTTTATAAACTCCATTATCAGTTTAACCACACAGTCAACCTCCTATTTCCCAGAGTGAATGTGCTCCCAGCAGCCACCAGAAAAAGCCAGTTGGGAATTTATCAAGCAAGGAGACACAGCATCCCTCTGCTGGATCTGCTATTATTATACAGATAGAGGAGCTCAAAGACATTTCACAACCTCTCCCTCTTTTCTTTGCTAGCTGCATGGATGTTTGTTAATGAAATCATCTCCAGCTAATTAAAAGCCTTAAAAGCCCCAAACCCTAAGGAAAGAAATCACGCAATACTGTGCGTCTCACAGATTTTGTTTTGTTATACTACCCACAGAAATGCCACATAAATAAAAGACACTGCTTAAGCCACAGTCACATTTTATGGAGTTTCTAGGCTGTAGCTCAGTGGCACAGGAGGTGACTTCTCTTTGTGCTCCGCAGTTATCATTCCTCCTTTTCACATCTTCTCCCCGCACTGCCCATAAACAAGGAGCACTGTAAGCATGGCAGGCAGTGCTTTTGCACTACTGGAGGTGCTCCCACCCTCCCTGAGAAGCCAGCCACGCCTCACGGCCCTCGGCAAGCAAAGACTTCTCTGCCAGGACCAACAGCTTCACCTCCTAAAACATTGGCCCTCCCAGTCTGTGCAGGGAGGAGTCCCTGCTCAGTCAAGGCATCACTGACTGCTGCCCTTGGCTGGGGACCTGCTCCTTTTCCTCAGGTCCTTCAGCATTACACCAACAAAAGGGAAACCACAAACATTTGGAAAAAGTGCCCAGAAGTGGAACTGTTTCAGGACAGAAATAAAACGGGAATACTTGGACTACTTGAACACACTTTCAACTCCTCCTCTCAGTCTCCACAGTTCTGACAACAGGAACGCAGGCCATGGGAGGACCACTGGTATTAAGAAATCTCCTTTGGTTGGATTGTAAGCACTAAGGCTTCCAGTGACCTGCAGAGACACACATTCCTTGCTGGCAGGAATGGACAAAATGGGCAAATCCAGTTTTCTGTTTCACTTCTCCTTCGCAACACTTAAAGAATATTTTGGTTGGACTGTGCTCTTTCCTAACCAGCTGCGAAATGCCATTCCCTGCTGCAGCCCAAACCTGTGTAGTCACTAGAGGCTCCCAAAAGCATTTCTAACACCAGCCCACACAGTCCAGCGTGCTCTGGACCAAGCTTTGTTCCTGAAAAGACTCAGTCAGAGCTGTGTAAAACTTGCAGCCTGATGCTATGGGCAGATTTTTACATGGCCACTTCCCAAGGTTTGACCCGGGGTCCCTTGTGCTATCCTCTCCTCCAGGGCACAATCCCTGGAACACTGCCCTTCCCTTTGCCAGGTCTCCCCATGTTGCAGGTGTGGTTTTCCAGCCCCACCACTCTGCCTCACTTCATCACCAGGCAATGAGGCATTTCCCTCAGTTTTCCAGGGAGCCAGGAACATCTGCATGCCCTAAGGGAAGGAAACAGTTTTTAAAAACACTTTAAAGTGTGAACTTTCCATCTGTGATTCAAACCCACACTCTGCTGCCCCAGTACTACCCACTTAGCACCACACAGTTGGGTTTTGGCTTTGCTGCTGAGGTGAATTGAGGAGACAAACCTCTGGGAGCTGGCAAGTGGCAAATAAACGTGGAGCAGAGTGCGGAAAAAATAGCAGGGTCTGAAGGAAGGCCAAGCTGTGTGCCTGGTTACTGTGAGCCCCTAAGCCAGAGGGAACCCCAAACCCCCTGTTTGCAGATACCCAAGCAGCAGCCTCATACCTCAGCCAGGCTCCTTTCCCAGGAAAAGTCAAACATCCAGAGATCACCTCGGATCAAAGGGAGCATCCACTCGCCCAGGGCATGCGAGCACGTACCAAGGATGTGTCTGCAAAGATGAAGAATGGTCTGGCCCAGACCCAGAAACTTTCAGCCGGCTTGGCTGAGAGACTCTGGCTCTCCTTCACTGTGCCATGTCCCAGCTGGAGGCACTGGCTTGGCCATCCCCTTCAAGCCTGGCTAACTTACATCATTAATTCCTCCAGTGCTGCTATAGGAAAACAAGTGCTACACATGGCTACACACTGAAAGACAGAAAATTTCAGAACTAACAGGAAAGTATAAAACTGGGTGGCAGGGGGCGTCTGCAAAAACGTGAAGCTTTTGCCAAAGCAACTGCGGGATTTTATGTATGTTTTGTCATTTCTGCCAGAAGTTTTGCATCCAAGAAAACCTACCCTGGCATATCCAAAGCCATTGGTTTTAACTGAACTACTCATGGGTTTCCATGTGCTTTGTAGCTCCAAGGTGTAGATCACAGAGGTTGGGTGGATACATTTGGTGGCAGCCAGGTCTTAGCAGGTCACCATCACACCTAGAGCTTGCAGAGCATTCAGAGAAGAGAGTATGAAGCAAAAGGTTGGGCTATTTCTTACCATGGACTGTATCAGAGAGAGGACAGCAAGAAAATTGCCCCGCCTGCAGAATATTGCACAGTCTTCTCTTCAGGCCCTCCTAGTAGGGACCTCTTGGGTGTAAATATGAGGGGTTTCTTCTAATGCCTTCATCTAATCTCCAGGTCAAGACATGTACATAAAAGAACAGCAAATTCAAGTCCTCAGGGAAAGCTTTATGAAAACTGCTGTGGCTGATGCATTCCCAGCATCTGCCGCTTTAATCCTCCCTTGCTGGAAAAGCAAGGAACTCAGTAACAGGCTGGTAATTAATTCTGCAACAATACTCAATAAGGAAAAGTTTGGTTTTAATAAACAGAACAGAACTGCTGATTTAACGCACACATATTCAGTTAGAAGGACATCTCAAAAATATTTATATTAGAGGCAAGAACAAAGCAATAATAACTGCACTCTACAGGAAGTATTGCTTGCTGTCTGGTGATTAATAAACTCCAGGAAAGAATAAAATGGATGGTCTAAATTTGTCTTCCCTGGTTTCCATAGACTGAAACACACAAAAGAAATAAATGCCTATGGTGAAACCAAAGCCAAAATTTTGCTGTGAACTTACGTTATTACAGCAATGGCTTTAAACGCCCCTCCCCAAGAAGCTCAAGTGATTTCTTGTAAGGGTGATAAAGGAACAATGGGGAAGACCGCTAAAACAGTGGAGACTTACCCAGTTTTTTAAACTGTCTGTCAAGCAGAGGAACATTTCCTCCCCTGCTGGTGTCTGTGGCCACAGCTCAAGCAGAAAACAGTGGGAGCTCAGGCACATGCAGCCTCAGCTAGCAGCAGCAGTTAGTCCCTACCAAAACATGCTAAAGAATGTGCTAAAATTCAATTGCAGTATTTCTTATCAAAACATTTAGCATAACAGGAAATACAGTGTCATACACGCAGTAAAAATTTTAATTTCTTTTCATTATCCTTTGTGTTTCAATAAACTGCTGGAAAACAAACTACAGAATACCCCTGGATGTTCATCTCGGAATACTTCTTTTACCTAAAATATCCTCTCTCCAAATCTGCCTGGCAATATGTTCTGAGAAATCAATCTGTCATTGAGATTGTGCCAGACACATTTTATGACCCCAATGCCAGACCACAACTGGAGGTCATGTGGATTTTTGGCTGCCAGAAGCTTTCTCTGAGCCCTTGGGCTGCACAGTTCAGCTCTCACCATTTCAGGTCCTGTTGTGGTCTAACCTCAGCCATCAATCAAACACCACAAAGTCACTCCCACCAGTGGGATCGAGGAGAGAATTAGAAGGATAAAAGCCAGGATACTTGTGGGTGGAAATAGACAGTTTAATAGGGAAAGCAAAAGCCAGACACAAAAGCAAAGCAAAACAAGGAATTAATTCCCTGCTTCCCATGGGCAGGCAGGTGTTCAGCACCTCCAGGAGAGCAAGGTCTCTTCTCCTGGAAGAGTGATTTGGGAAGACAAACACCATCACTGCAAACATCCCCTCCTTCCTCCTTATTCCTCCCCTTTACGTATTGAGCATGATGTCACAGGGTCTGGAGCATCCCTTGGGTCAGCCAGGATCACCTGTCCTGGCTGTTTCTCCTCCCAAACTCCCAGGCACCCCCAGCCCCTTTCCAGCGTGGCCTTTGAGGGGCAGGAAAGGCCTTGGTGTAGGAATGCTTGGCTCTGTGCAATCCCTGCTCAGCAGTAACACCAACATCTCTGTGTTATCAGCCCTGTGTGCAGCACAAATCCAAACCACAGCCCCATTCCAAGCCCTGGGAACAAAACTAACTCCAGCACAGGGCCGTAAAAAGAGGCACATGTTCAAATCTGACATTGCAAGGAAACAACCAGGAAACCTTTATGAAGTTTTCAAGTGCTCTGATGAAGAGGACAGAGAAAGAGTCCATATGGATTTGCAGTCAGACACTGGTTTAAAAACAAACAAAAATATTGCAGTAATTGAAACATGTTTGTCCAGACCTCTCTTCCACACGCTATGGATACAAATCTATCCCTTTCACCACCACATCAGGAAGTTTTGAAAGGAGTCATTAAGTCATCTCTATATTTGATGTGCCCTTTTTGAGTGCCAGCTTCCTTTCCACAGGCAAAATCCCCCAAGCTGAGCTGTGACATTCCTGTGCTGCATCCATCAGTCACTGCAGACACTGCTCCATGCTTGCACCACAGCAGCTGGAAGGTGGAATCCTCAGCTGGCATGTGAACACTGCCTTTTCTAGACAGCTGGAATTGCTCTAACAGCCTCCTCTGCAACCAGCTTTTCTGGAGGCTGACTGAAGTGTAGAAGTCACAAATACATAAAAGAGGAGGTGGAAACATTCAGGATCAAAGCAATGGGCAGAGGGGGGTTGTTTGCTTTTAAGTTCGGAGTTGGGGAATGTCCCTGAGGTTTTTGCTTTGTTCTGCTTTGGATTTTGAACAGCACATGGACAGTGGGGTCTGTCTGATGTGGTTCAAAGGCAAAAGAGTTGGCAAAAGTCCCAAGTGCCAGGAGAGGGGGAGGTTGGAGCACATGACAGTCAGGGCAGAGCAGCGAACGCCCTTGAGCCCATCGATTTTACTCAAGCAAGTCATTCACCTGTCCCCCACAGGTCTCTGCTTATTATTAGCCCTGGCCATGCTGCAGGTTTCAGTGCCAAAGTCAGCAGTGTGAAATGCCCAAAGGATTTGTGCCTAAAGTAGTTCCAGAGGAACTACTGGCACACCTGCGCAACACCATGAGAGCAAAAGACTGCTCTGAGTCCAAGATGAAAATTTTTTTAGTCACTTTACTCTTCCTGTTTTCAGTTTCTGCCTCAAAGCTGAAACTCTGACTCTTTATTTCTCATTCTTTAGGTGTTGGTCACTCAGTAGTTACCCCTCATACCCCCATGAGGGCTTTGGCTGCGCTCTAGGATCAAACAGTAATAGATGGAAACTACAGGACACAACAGGAACATTGTGTGGCACAAACACCAAGCTATATATATGTCCCCCACTCCTTGATTTTAGTCTTAGGTCTAATGAATTCCCAGAATATATGCCATAAACAGATAAAATCCCAAAGAAATCAACGGTAGTCCAGGAAAGGGACAGGAAGGATTTGGGCAATATATTTCATCAACTCAACAGAAATAGAGGTATACAGTAAGCTACTCTCGTGACACTCATAAATGCAAGTCTGAAAAAAAAGCAGGAGGAGATAATTTTGTAATTCTCAGTGTGAATCCCCAAAATAAAGAGCTTTATTCTTTGAAATACAAAACAATCATTTATTCCAGCTGTGTTCACATCCTTTTTGCCTTCCAGGGTTAATCTGCTGAAAAGCTTTTAGCTAAGATTAATGTATATCCAGCTGTCTCTGGATATTTCTGTTTTATCCAAAAATTAACACACAGCAAACAAACAAACAAATATTGGCAATAACATATTAGCAAAAAAAGGAACATTCCAATTCAAACACAATGCCCACAGTGTTGCCTTTCATTTTGGAAGAATAAAGCAAATTGAATTTGTTTTCTAAAGGGAAAAAAAAATTGAGATGGGGTGAAAAGAAGGTGCTCTGTTAATTTATAGCATTGCTCAGAAAACAAGGAGATTAAAGGGATTAAGACCTGGGAGTTTGAAGTTGCTGATTGCCTGCATGGTACGTGTAGAGATAGCACCAGTAGGAAAACTGGGGCTACCAATGCCACAATGGTTTCACTTCATACCAGCAAACCCCTCAAAACCTTCTGCAGAAGAGCACATTCACTTCAGTGTGTTCAACCCTTGTTGCCCCAGCCAATTCCTGAGGTTAATTAGGCAATTGTTGCCCCCACCTAGCTGTTAAGATCCAGTTACTAAAATTGTTAGAGATGCCTCTGCCTGAATTAAAGTGTGAATAAGACCATATGCCAAAGTCAATAATTTGGATTTTCTTTACCAGTGAATCTGCGAGATAGACAGAAATAGAAAAGAGGTGGGGGGAGAGAGTACTAGTGACAGAGACAGACAAAGTAGAATATACCACCTCTCTGTGGATCCCAGCAGCATCCCATTGATCCTCTCCATCTTGTCTTCTTGGCAGTGAGGGTCCCCCAAAAAAACATAGAGTTCAATGGATTAATATACATTTGGGCCAGGTTGGGAACACACAGATACCTCCCCAGGGGGTCAGGTGTGACACTGTCTTGCAAGACCCTGATCTGTTGCATCACTTTGCTTCATGTGCGGTCTCCTGCTGCAAGGCCTTGGGAATCGGTCTGGGAGGGGGTGCTTTGGGGTCTTTGATGGATTACAACCCCCAGCTAGTTATCAGCAGCTAGTTTTACTAAAGAAGTTTGTCACCCAAACACCACAAAACAAAAAATAAACCATCATGGAAATGCACATGTCAAAGCCGAGAAGTTCAGAATGAACATCTGTAACCAGAACAGAAAGAAAAAGACAGCCAAGACTGCACCAACGAGCATACTTTGATCTGGCCTCAGCATGCCAGTTTTTAAGGTATCTCTCAAGTCCTGCTGGATTCCTTGATACACTTTCAAATTCAACCTGTGTGTATTTGGCTTACTATTTTTTTACTTGTAGCTTTCCATTTCCTTAGTCACCATATGGAATTTTTTTCAGGGCAAAGTTGCTGTCATTTCACAGATGACACTGTAAGTGTGACAGCTGACACCCTTCCTTAAAAAAACAAACAAACAAAGAAACAAACCCCTGTACTTTTTAAAGCACCTTTATTGTTCCTCTAGGTTTAATTAAACACCAACAACAGGCCCTGTGATGTTTTTCTTTCTGAGATTATGCAAGACTTATTCCCAACTCCATGGAAAAAGACACAGAGGCAAGATTAACTTTCCAGAGGAGCACCACAGGATAGTGGAGAAAGTCTGTGGTGAGGTGAGAGGTTAAATGAAGACTGTGCAGAGATGCTGGCCAGCCTGAGTAGTAGGGATAAGGTCAAGCCCATAGGGACCAAAGAGAATTCAACTTTTTAGAATTTTATCAGAGAAAAATGCTGCTTCAATTCTACCAAAATTGGAAGAAAAGAATCTTATGAAAGTGAAGCTGGACCTTATTCTATCAAAAATGTTTCAGAAAGACACATTCCAAAATAGATTTAAAAAAAAAAAACTTCCAATCTTTCAGGCTGTATGTGCCACATTAAATTTTTCCTCTAAAGCTTAAAATGGAAATAAAATAGATTCTTGCGCACAGTCTCTGCAAATACTGAACTTAGTGTGAGGAGGGGGAGCTCTCCCCAGATCTCAGCTTTTTTTCAGATTAAACCAAGCTGTTCTCTATCTGCACTGCAAGCAGATATATAACTTTAGATACTACTCAAGTCCTTGTCAGTGGTGATCCACAGAAAATGTGCATCTGTTACAGTGAAAGTAAGTTTAATTGGAGCTGAAGTTTTCAGGCTGGGTGTTCCTCATGTCAGCAGCTAGTGCAAGGACCAGGATGAATATTTTCCATCACCTTCCTTTGTGAAGCTGTAAAAAGATCAGTCTTAAATGTTATCACACACAAAACTTTTACTAGTGTTTTTCTAAATAAAGATAGGAAAGATTTTTTTCGACATCAACTTACAAGGAAAATTCTTCAGGATGATCAGTTCTAAAGAAACGTAAAGGCTGACAAGGAACGGGAAATTCAAACTTCATAGAAGCTGTGGAAATATTCCCCTAATGTGTAAAATCAGTTATCACAGCAACTCAAAAACATGAATCTGTTTACCTTGGGGGGTGCTGGTGGTGTTTCCTGGTGAAAGCACAAGCCTTACTACATCCAAACCAACCAGCCCTAAGGAACAATTGAAAAATGGTACACAAAGAGGGAAACATTCCCAAATGTGCCAGGGCACTGCAGTATCCAAGCATCTCCAAATGGCCTGGTTAAGGTACTAGGGCTAAATGATAACAGAAGTGTTTTAGACTGTACAAAAAAATCCAATTAAAAAAAAAAAAGAAAAAAAAAAAAGAAAAGAAAGACGACAACAAAGGGAAGGACATTCAAATGTGAATGTCTTGGACAAAATAACATGTCAATATAGCTAAAACTAGTAATGACATGATATTGTTTGAATTTTAATGCAGGTACAGAGCACGTGGAAAGCAGCAAGTCCCCTTTAAATGGCATTTCACTTCTAAAGGGAAATAAATACAAGAGCCAAAAAGCAAACACCAAAAGCCCTTTCTCACAGACACCCAGGTAGAAAAGAGGCTCAGATATTGGTACTATTCCTGGATCACTGCTACAATACCACTTCTACCTTGTTCTTTTCTGCTCATTAAGAGTTGCTGTTGCTTTTGCTTGAGAGTGCAGCTATTCAGCAACATAAGAGGCGCACATATCCAAAACCCTGAGGGTTTAATAAGGATTAAATCACTGAATCTCTTCTCAGTAATGCCAAAGGCTGGCCAAGTATCAGCAGACCACTGAAATAAAGGAGTATTCATCATCTTCTAGCCTCCCTCACGACACTGCTCCCACATCTATCAAGGCTCTTCTGCACTCTCTGAAGTGCTGCAAAATTTATCCTCAGGAAGGATTCCAGGCTGATGGTTCATCTTTTCTTACTTCCAGAAATCTAAGCCTACCCTGAAGCTGTGGGGTTTCCATTGCAGCACCCTCCCCTGCAACTGGCCTACTCCTCACAACATCTTCTAGCGATTTTGTCTTGGCAGGTTTTCTGCCAGGAAGCAGACTGCAAGAAGCAGACTTGTTCTCCTAAAACACGCCTTTATAAAATAATAGTTGGGATCCTCTGAGTTCAAACAAACACTCCTCAACTGTTTTTCTTTGCATGGAAAACTCAATAACTGGCTCCTCTAAAAAGCCAGAGTGTAGATGTTGAAGTATTGCTTGAAAAATTCAGCTTCTGCTGTTTCTCAGTGTTGGGTACACACGTGACCTCATGGCAACACGCACACCCAGCTGAGGCTTCAGCAGCTTCACAAGTCAAAATAAACACAATAAACCACAAAAAATTCAATATATGCTGCATGAGATTCTTGCCTTTTCTTCAAGGGAAGCTCTATTTAACAGACTTCCTGCTTTATTTTTTATTACAGCATCTGTCTCATTTTATCAGGCTTTTTCCCCAGCAACATACAGAGCCTTCTGTGGCTCACTTTGGAGTTGGATTTGGTGCTCATTTGCAGAGTTAAAACAACAAAACATGAAAATGAGATGCTGGCAAGCAAGCAAGGGGTTGAGACTGTCCATGTCTGCAGAGCTGACAGGGTATGGTTCCATCATGTCTATCCACCAAGGACTTACTGGTGGCAAGGAAGCACACTGGAATCACTTGGATGTGAAGCAACACCCAGATCAATGGGATTTCACAACCTGGGAGAGAGGTCCTGCAGTCTGCTGCTGTCCAGCATCCTCCACATGGCCCCAGGATTGCCATTTGTGGCAAACTCATTATCATCACCACCTTCTCTGCTTCTTCATCTTTTCATACCAAATTGCTGACGTATTGGGGGTTAGATTTGGTTTTCTTTTTCCCTATAGAATTTTTTTTCCCACAAAGTCGCCAGGAGACTAATGGCTGGGTACTTATGGGTGCTTAAGCAAAACAATACGAACGGCTAGGAAGGTGTAGCACGGGGGGGCTACACCCTTCTTTGGTCTCAGGGAGTTTTTCTCTCCGGGGGATGGGAAAAAGGTGATACCTGATACCGCGAGGTTTTGGGAGGTAAAGGGCAGGGGTGGGGGCAGTTTTGGCTCTCTTGCTCTCGGCATCGGAGAGAGAAGACACAGGCCACTCCTGCTGCAGGAAGAGTTTCTCACTGCCATCACCGGGTCCGGTCCTGAGGAAATCTCCCATCATCTCCTCGTGTGCCCAGGGACTCTGAGCTCTCCTCCTCCTGCCCTGCTGGGCTGAGCCGGCCCTGTTCCACCGTCGCCGCTTTTCTTCGGCACCGCTTTGGATACGCTGTGTCCCTGCACTGCCCGGCCCTGCCAGGACATCCCTGCCCTTCCAGCTACCACCGCGGAGCTTCTGGTACACCCCATCCACCAGCCCGGGATTTTTTTTCTACCGTTCCAGCTTGGTGCTGAAGCACCAAGGGAGCCCTGCACCGAGACCAGACTGCCCCGGGCTTTGTGAAACAAAAGCCCCTCGAGGTTCCTGGTTTTGTTTATCATTAATGCTGTAGTTGTTGTTGTTTGTTTGCCTTGTTATACATACTAGTAAAGAGCTGTTATTCCTATCCCCATATCCTTGCCTGAGAGCGGACTTAATATCAAAGTTTTAACAATTTGAAGGGAGGGGGTTTGAATTCTGCGTTCCAAAGGGAGGTCTTGCCTTCCCTAGCAGACACCTGTCTTTTAAACCAAGACATGACAGTATTAGGAAATGGAAATCTCTATTTGCTACCCACTACATTTTTCACTCACTTTGTTTTATTTTCACTTAGTCTTTTTCTTCTTCCTCCCTTTATTGCCTTCTTTTCTCAACTGTGTAACTGCATCAATATTTAAAGCTCTTTAAAGATTAAATTACATGTATAAAGAAAAGGAAGGCAGCAGGCTAAAGATATATCAATTACTGTTGTCTCATGGTAACAGTAATGACAAAATACAGACCAGCTGCAGCTTCTAAAACATTTCCCCAAAAAGGATGGGTTTTTCCTCTAACAGCATTAAAAGAAAATTTCATGCCCTCACTGTGGCCTGTTTGCTTTCTTCTGTTTCCACTCTAACACAGAGTCCAACAAGCTTGTGTACCCAAAGGGCCACAGAGAAAACCCTCTGCTCTGTCCCTCTGTCCATCCACTGTGCATGCCTAGAGTACCTGGAGCATTAATGAGTTCTCAGCTCAGGAGTTGCTGTAATAGCATAACTTCATGGGGGCTATGGAGTAGTTTATTAAATATAGCTCAAAGTCAAACACTTCTGCCCATAAGGACCAAAATTTTAATGCAGGTGTAGTACATGTGGAAAACAGCACATCACCTTTAAATAGCATTTCACTTTCAAGGGGCAATAAATACAAGAACAAAAAAAGCCAAGAAACAACAAAAAAAGCTCTTCTTACAAACACTTTTCCACCAGAAAGCAAAATGGAACAAATAAAGCCAGTAGCTTGGACTGAAGTACATCTCATGCAGCAGACAAGCTGAAGTATAAATGCAGGCAGTTCCAGACCCAGAGTGCTGGCAGGAACATTGGTGGGTCACCTCATCTACACTCAGGGCACACAACAGGGCCAAGCCCAGCCCGACCCTCACAGACCAAACCCTAGCCAGGGAGAAGCCTCCATCCCCCCAGCCCAGCACACACTGCCCAGGGATGTTCTTTAGAGCCTGTGAGATTCTTCAGGAAGTCGTTTACCACTCCCCAGCCCTGTACCTGAGATAAGAAAGGATGGCTAACTTATTCCTTTTTTATACAACATCACTAAGCTGATCTCCCCGACAGCCTGGAGATGATAAAATCCCACTGCCTGACACTTCACCATCGAGGAACTGGCTGTGTTTTCACTCAGGATGATAACAGGGCTTGTGCAGAAAAAAAAAAAAAAAGGAGAGCAACAGTCTACATATATTAGCACTGGCTCTTTACGTAGCCTCACTAAACAATTTTTAAACATCACTGAGTGGCCACCAGGCAGGACTCACCTTTCAAGAAGTGAAATCCTGCCACATCCCATCATTCCAAGCCACTTTAATCCCTCTACCCAGCTGCAAAGAATCCACCCACCTATCCATGTTTATCAGCCAGTTACCAAAGAGGAGGGAAACATTCAGCGTAAGGGATGGAGATTTCCCCCAGCAGACACCAAATAACATCTGTGCCAAGCCAAATAATGGGTTGGGAAATGACATCCACACTGGTTTTGTCTAGAAGCATAAGTTCACATTAAAGAGGAGCCTCAATTCAAATGCCCTGCTATTTTCAGAAACCAAATCTGTGTTTGCTGGTGCTGTCTGTGCCAACCTGTTCTACTCTTCCCGACAGCTTTCCACTCCTCACATCCCCACTGTGCTACCCAGACCTGGTGCTGTCCGTCAGTTCTCATAACAGGATGGGAGGTGCCTTTTGAAAGTCATTATCACAGGGAGAAGAGACAGACATGAAGCTAAAACATGCACAAGAACAGGCAAGCTATACAGAATTTTTTTCAAAGGTGCAAAAATAGGAAGCTGGGAATAAGTTGCTTGGAAGCTAAGCCTAACCTGAAGTTTGAAGACAAAAAAAGGGCCAAATGCCAGTGAGAAAAATTCTTGAAGGCTTCCCACCAAGGCCATTGGACCACTTTGATCACAGTCTGCTGCCTTCTTGGGGTCACCTGTAGCTGCAACGACGGTCAGTGTTTTCCCAAATACTGTGTTACAAGATATTGTCACACAAGACTCCCAGCAGCCTTGGGGCATCACACAGCTGTAGAGACGAAGGGACACGGGCAGGACACAGATGTTCACAACAAACACAGGGTAATTGCTGCATTTCAATGAGCTGGGCAAAACAAAGGCTCTTTGGTAGAATGAAATAACTGATGTCACTTACACAGGTAAAATGCAATTGGGTAGGAAGGAAGGAAGGCCTCTCTAGACAGGATTTTCAGTGGTTTTGAGGTTAAAAGAAGGGGGAAACAAAAAAGAGGTTTACAATTATAAAAATCAAGGTGTTCAGCATACTTACATATTCAGCTAGGAAGGCTTTGTAACTGTGTCCCGGAATTCATCTTTATTGGAAAAAATTAAGAAGAAGGAGCTTTTTTCAGCTAAAAGATAGGATGTCATTCAGCAACGCAGCCAGTCATGACTTAAAAAAAATAGCAAAACAATGTAACATCAGTGTATTTTGGTTTACCTGCCACAGCAGCGTAGAGGGACAGGAGTCTTTGTTGCTTCTTGGCCCCCAGGATTTCACAAAGGGTACATTTAAACTTTTTGCCCTAACCTCTAAGTTAAAGGAAAATCTACACTGCAGCTTCCAGCCTTGCTGAGCTCCTGATGGAAAAAAGGCCACTGAGTTCACCAGTCTTCCCTGGGATTTGCCCCTGAGAGCTTAGAAACTGCAGGTTTGTGTGCCTGGCTTGCACTAGAGCACAAGGAGCCAAGTGCAAGGGTAATGCTCTGCAGATGGTGCCAGATGGATGCCAGACAAACTCTTCATTTTACTGTCCAGGACAACCACTAAGCTTTTGCTTCCTAGTCAAACCTGCAAGGCATCCAACAAGAGCAATTTACCAGCTAGAGGGAAGTGTTTTTCCAGTGCCAGTTCAGGTCTTAAGTTTGCTTATTCTCCTCACGTAGCACAACTGGCAGAAGTAACAGAGCGAGATCAAAAGGAAAAAGAAACTACATGAGAAAAAATGAAGTATGAAATAATGCTGGTAACAGACAGGCTGCAATTCATGATCAAAGGAATGAATCTGGCCCCAACTATATAAATAAAGAAGTATCTTTCCCCATTTCTGAAACGAAGAATTTGTTGTTTGCCCTCATATCACACAATCCTTTCAAGTGCAGCTATACTTAGATAGCTGAAAGAAAAAAAAAAAAAGTAGCAGAGCACCTCAAATTTTGTCTATTTTGCTTTAATCATCATGAAAGAGGGTTCTCCTAGGATCTCACTGCTTTCCCATTCATGTTATGTATAATCTACAAGATAAATAATCAAACCCCAGAGCATTTTCCGTTCCACCTAAGCAAGGAAAGTGTCAAAACAAGATCTCCTGACCCTTACCAGCTCAAAGCAAAGGGTCCTCGGCAGCCAGATCAGCACTGCATGCCCCACACATTTCCCTTCCGCAGTCACAGAGTGGATCTGTGAGATAAAAAATGCCCCACCACCATCTCACAGGGAAGGCAGCACTCACCCCATGGGGCTTCCTGGTCCCTCGAATTCAGCTGGAGCAAGAGGTTCAGAGAGGGCTTGATGAGCAGGTGGTGGAAGCACATGGAAAGAAGGTTTTCCACCCATACAAACTGACCTCAAAGCCTGAGGAAGGAGAAGTGCCTCCAGCCTCTCACCCTCTGACACATGAGCAGCTCTTCAATGAGAAAGCTGACTCCAGGTCTGCTGCTGATGCTCAGGTGAGCATAAGAGATCCTCCCACTGGAGACCTGCAGCATCTCTACCTAGGAATGGACTTTCAAGCCTCAGGAAAAGGAAATATTTTCACTGCTTGGGGGAAAAAAAAAAAAAAAAGTGATATTTTACTATTCAGACAAAGGCAAATCAAAAGAAATACCTAGAAATTTACCTAGAAATTTTCACTTTGGCTTTTAAAGTCTCAAACACCCTTTGCCTACCGTCATATTTATCAAGGCCACATGACACTGTGGAGACTGCCATGCCAAAGATCAGGAAGCAGCAGAGTTTCTGTGACACATGAATGAGCTGTTGATTTTCCCCCTCTCCTTCAACCCAATCCAGAAATGGGTCCAGGTCCACCTCCCATCTTGAGGAGAGGTTAATGCCAGAAACAACACCAGCACCACTTTCCTTGATGCATGCAGATGTCTTGTGCTCTGACCTTTTGTGTCAGAGTCAGAAAAATGTTACAACATTTCCTGCTGAAATGGATGGCCTCCCAGCACACCTGAGCAGGGAGATTTTGCACAGAGAAGTGCATCAGTCTGACATCAGCAATGACTAATGGGCACTCTGCAAAGCTGAGCATTCAAAGGCTTTGTGTTCCCATGGGAATGATGAATCTTTGCAAGACCCGGGCCCATTTTGTTTTACCAACAACCCAATGTGCAGAAAACTTCCAAAACCCAGGAGAAAAGGTGGAAGATTTTAGATTCTCTTTTGTTCTTCAGTGTCAGATTTGAAATACAAAGAATGTCCTCGTGGAACAGAAATTTCCATGTAATTTGATGGTTGTATGCCGAGTTTTTGGTGTGATTGTTCCTGAACAGAAGATGAACATTAGGAAGCACATTTAAGGGAAATGTGCCAGAACCATTGGAATTTATTCCTCTGTTCCTGCTAACCATGGCCAAGGCATCACCACAGAAACCTGAACTCCTTGATGCTGCACTTCCAGAGAGAAATCAGCTCCTCTGACAATCTCTGCTGTGCTACCAGGTCAAACAGTTCATTTTAGCTCTTCTTCCCTCATATATTATCTCTTACCCATTTAAATAAACCACTCTGAGGCATCTGCTGTTTTTTGAAGTTACACTTGACTTCAGGGGAGCTCCCACCTCCACACAAGCCCCTTGCCAATAATTGTCACACCAATCATTCCAGCATAAATTTGGACTGGATATGTTTCCATTAAGTGCTTCCTTTATGTACATTTGTCACCTGATAAATAGTCGGCAAGCAAAAAGTGACTCCTGGTACCCAGGCTGGTGCTTCCACTCAGGTTTGGGGTTTGTTTCCTGTGGCAGAGTACAGGTACTGCTGTAGGACAATATTTTAAAAAATCATTTCATACTTGATAGGTTTGAAGAGAAAATACTGTTCAGGCTCAGGCAGAGAGAAGACACTGTGAGATGGGACAGGGTTTATGCTGGAAAAAGGACAATATGGAGGCAGAAGGTGGGAAACGGAATAAAGAAAATGTAGAGCCCCCATTTTTTCCTTTTCTGTGTACTGAAATGTAAGACACTCATTTTTCCTTTAATAATAAATGTTTGTACTTCAGAGAATGTCCTCCTACTAATGAACATTTTTAAACTAAACACCCTGGTTTATTGAAAAAGTTGTTGTTCTTATCTAGGTTTTTTGTTGTTAATCAGTTTTTCTTTAAAACAGAGAATACCACCAAAAATAGGTCTTTAGAGAAAGAAGTCCCTCAGTGCTTGATTATTGAGGCCCTCCAGTTAGAACAGCATTTGCACACTTCAGTAATTCCCACCAAACTCGTGTAAAATATTGATAAGAGACATTATTTTAAAAATTATCCTAGACACAACTTTCTTTTTTCATTCCGCACATGTTTAATATGCTTTCTCTAAGAAGCAACAAAAGAGAATAATTTTTATTCATGGTCTTGTCTCTTTACCCACTCCTAGTAAAAGTCCATGAGTGTCAATGTTGGTGCCACTGGTATGGAGAAAAAAACAGAAAAGAAAATAAAGCTTGACAGAAAAAACTGAGCCACTTCCTATTGCTGACAGCAATCTGAGCAGAGCTGCAGCCCCCACCCAGCAGCCAATTTGACCTGTGCAACAAAGTCTGAGGGGCCCAAGACACACATCTTTCTGAAATGCCACACTTCCCCTCAACCTGGAATTTGACAGCATTATAGCATTTATAATTCCTCAGTTTCATATCTGCCTCCCTGCTATAAGGCCTTGAAGATAATAAGATTATAATACAAGATTATAATCTTTGTTGCAAAACTGAACTCTTTGAAACTTCCTTCACCAAAATAGTCCAGCCTCAATTAGTAATTCATCTGCCCAAGGAAGGAACAATATTTGCTTTACAGTGCGAGTTGGGGGGCTGGTTTTTATGGCCTGGAATGTCTAAAGAAGTATACATAAAATAGCAAAATGTAAGGCATATCCTGGCAGGCTAATTTTAGAAAACTAAATTATCAACTTCTAATATTAAATTTTAAGCTGGAGCAGCACAGGATTAAGCAGAGACACAATAATGTCACCATTTTAAAATGTATTACATATTTTCTCTTTAAAGTAAAATTGTACTTTTGTAATCCCTCCTATCAACGAATTTGGAGAAATATTCATGCACACAGTCTGACAGCTGAATCACTTCCTTTTGCTGTGCATGCCATTTGCTTTTTCTGTATTATTCACTACCAGAGAGACACGGTGATTTAACATTAATTTAATTTACATATATTAAATGTGCTCAGAGTATTTGCACAGCTTGACTAGAACTATGGGACCAGCTTTCCAAATTCAGATAAAATTTCCAAATTCATGGCAAAGCCCACAGGATGCAGTTATTTTGCTAAGCTCGCTGTGGAACAGAGTCACTTCTTAATGCCTCAAATTTAACTATTCATGGGGAGTTAATTACTTCTGTTCTGCATGTCAGCAACAGCTGACAAGCCTTATGCATTAACATCTTTTTTCTTTGTCAGACCCTTGCTCTGCATCTGTTTCTGCCTCAAAGTCTTTCAGAAAGTTTCTGTGTTGATCAGTAGAGTTTTCCTTTTGAAAATCATACAATTGGATGATTATAAAAAAAGACCATCATGTTTTGAGAGCAAAGGGAATCTGGTCTTTCACAGTCACTTTTTTGCTCCTTGCATCAGTGTAGGTATAGATCTCTAAGGCCGAGTATTCCAGATCTCATTCCCTGTCTCGCTGCACCACTGGGGGAAGGAGGTAGAGCTGGGAAGGCGGGAGGGGTGGGGGGAAGGTGTTGCTAAGGTTTTATTTTACTTCTCATTATTCTGCTCAGATTGTGTCAGTGTAATAAATTCAATTAATATCTCTACTTCAAGCCTGTTTTGCCCATGATAGTATTTGATGAGAGATCTCTCCCAGTCCTTATCTCAACTCATGGACCCTTGCTTGTATTTCCTTTCCCCTGCCCAGCTGTGGAGGGAAGTGAGAGAGGGGCTTTGGTGGGTGTCTGGGATCCACCACACCACAACAGCATCCCCAGTGCCTGGCAACCAACAGCCAGCTTTAGGAGAAGGTCAGAGCCACCAATGTGTAAGGAATGGACGTGAAGGAGATTAGGGGACCTCAGGAGGGCCCTGAGCGTCTATAACAGTAGGAACATGTAAGATTTAATGCACAGAACAACCTAGACTAGCCACACTCCATTTTGGTACAGAAAGCTAGAAGGGAATTGGTGTAGTCTTTGCCAGTCTCCCCTGAGGAAACTGGTTTTGGCCTCCAAATGTGGTGGTGTCTTTCACGCTGAGTCACAGTGAGTAGGACACACAAGCACCACTATCTCCTGGGTTCAGTTATAGCCCAAAGAAAAATAAATTCCTTTTTAATTTCAGCAAGCAACCAGCTGGAGCTTGAAGCATGGAATATTACAATATCAATATGATGCAAACAGCAAACCAGTCTGTTTCTGCAGCCCCTCAAAAATACTTATACATGAGCCACAAGTTCCATTTTCTGTTTACATGGATTACTCTGTTGTGTTATAAAATCCCTTGTATAAATTTATGAAGTTCTATCATAAATTTCAAGTCCTTTTCCTCAGCAATTTGCTGGGTTGTGTGTTGTGTCCCCCAACTCACTTGAACTCTATCTTTGACATGGCTGGAAACCTTCCACTCTGCAAACTGGTGGCATATGAATCCAAGCAGTTCATTCTGTGCCAGCAGTAGTCCTCCAATTGTTACTTTTTTTAATTCAGCAGCTGTAATAATCTTAAAATTCCAGATGGGTGGTGTCCAGCTTCTTTCAGCTCTGACAGTAAAGAAAACAGGAACAAGCAGCAGAATCACAAGTACAGCCACTCCCTAAACAAAAGAACATCAAAACCATTTCATCAGGGGGATAAAAACTAAGGGGTACAAGTACAATAAGAGGTAAACTCAGCTATAAAACTGTGTATGACTCATTGACTGACTACTGCAAATAGCAGAAATTTAATCAATAGCCTCCTAAAGAGTCAAAAGCCTTAAAAGTCAGCTGCAAATGTTAAAAAAAAAGGTGAAATTGGAAATTCCTATAATCACAGCAAAAAACTGAAATATCTCTGTGTTGCCATGTGCTGGTTTGAAAGTAAAACCAGTGAAAGACTCCAATTCAGAAATACAATTTAATAGGAGGGGGAAAAAATAAAATAAGTTAAATAATACAACCTGTTAGTCAGGGTGCTGGTAGCAGTCCGGATGAAGTGGTCTCGTTGAAGCAGTGATCCTGTAGAAAAGTCCGGTACCTCCTGTCCTCTGGGAATCCAGCGGGTTGAGGGCCCCCTGTGCTATCCCAGGTTATATCCAGGTGGGAATGCTTGGCTCCTCCCCATGGGAGGAACATCTCACAATGGAACGATGTAATTTTATGACTCATGCAATGGGTCCTTGATTGCCCATTAAACAGAGATAACTCCCGGAGTTCCACCCTCTATGATATCCAACTCCATCTATTTCCAAAACCATTAGAAAGCTAAATGTTATTTATCCTCATTCAGAAGGATTGGATAAAGTTGAGGATTAATTTTAGCTAAGTAATATCCCATGGCTAAGTGCTTGTGGATGTGCACGGAACCAGGAAAGCATGATATAGGAGCACTGTGTTGCCAGGGAAGGGACAAAATGACTTCAATAGTTTCTCTCCATTTGTAACTCCTATAATTATCTCATAAGGAGTCCTCCAGGATGTCCGAGTCAATGACAGCTGTGTTCAGCCACAGCTTTCTCAGATCAGTTTTGTCACATAATGTGTCTATCAGACATATTTTGTCCTATTCTTCCCCATCTGTCTGGTGACAAAAAAGGTCACCAATGTGCAAGTTCAGTGCAGCTCTGGTGACAGCAAGTAGATTGGGGATTTTATTCACAAACAAGCAGGACATTGGTGGGTACAAAAATTAATCTGCTGGAGATTTGAGCACTGACTCTCAGGAAGTTATTACACAGCTAAATACCACTTCATAAGCTCTTCTGCTTCCCATAACCCCACTCAACAGTACCAGCACCAGGACTGGAGGCTGAGTCTGAGTATCCAAACAGCATTAAAAGGTGTCCCTGGAGAGCCCTTGGCATGGGGACTGTCAGGAGCAGAGTGTGACAGTGCATTTCCCAGGACAGGGAAGAAGCTGGGACAGCACCTTAACAGCTTCAAAATGAGAACAGCCTGCAGGTATTGTCTGGTGGGCAACACCAAATGGTCCGTGGGAGTCCAAGAATTAACTTCCTCAGCTTTGTTTCTTAAGCCTTCAAGTTCAACCGTGCCCCGTGAACAGCAAAGACTTTTCCCTTGCGTTCAACACTATAATTTCCTTATGGTAGCATCTGGATTTTATCACAGCACTGCACCTTGCCACCTTGGATCTTACAGCTCTTCAGACCTCACCCCTGGGCCAAGTGTTTCACTCAGGAAGGCCTTCTCAAAGCATTGCTGTGCTGAGCAGCAGCATTTTTTTTTTTTTTAGCATCTATCTATTGAAACTGGAGAAAACCTTTTTCTTTCAGGATTACACAGCAATTCTGTGTGAGGCAGAATTAGTCTGTTGCCCAATTTCAAAGCAACAAATGGCAGTGTCTCTCCTGAGGGCCACAGACAAGCTTAATCTCTTTTGTCACTCCCCTAACCCTTCCCAGGCACTGTGGGTTTGTAATTTATCCTTTTATCCTTCCTTTAGGTGTCACAACAGTAAGTTGCTTCTCTTTCCTCATAGGGATGTCTCCTCTCAGCAGTCCCAGCCTTTGTGTAAATTCTGGTTACTGTAGGAAGCAGCTACTCCATTCCCTTTCCTTTCTCCTGTTTTGGCTCTCCAGGTGGTGACAGTTCCTGCACCTTATTTTGGCCACTAGACAAGTAGGTAAACTTTCCAGCAGAAATATTTCTTTTCCAGTGAAAGCAAGTACTCTTCTACTTGGATGTGCTGGATGTATTTGGTTTCTTTATAAGATACACTTTAGCATAACCTTTGTAGAAGAAATGGAAAGAGATCAATAAATAAAATGAATAAAGCATAAAGGCATCCTTTCCAGAGTCAAAGGGATGAAAGGGAAAGGATACCAAGGAGGTCACAGGGTTATCTGTGCACTTCTAAAACTTTCTAGAAACAGGCAACAAAATTAGGGAACACTGTATTGTAGGATGTAGAGGTCAGGAACATTGCTCAAAGGCTCAGCTCCTGGCATCATAGGAATATATTGAAATTTTAATATCTTAGAATAAAGAAAGGTCAAACAAGAAAACTCCCATACATTCCAGTTGCTGGGAAAACAGCACACATTAAATATGCTCCAAGAAGACTCAGAGCATAACTGTTAGGAGGTAAAAAACCCAGAGTTTTGCTTCTCAAATAAGATTTTTTAGGCAACTGGAACACATCAGCATTATACAACTAATTATTGTTGTGGGAATAGCAGTGTAATGCAATTAGCATTAATTTGGAAATGGCTTAGCATGACCATGCATAAAGGATGAATGAATCACTCCTACAGAGTCTCTGGCTATAAGCAGTCCAGTCACAAGTGCGAGAAGCAGGGCAGTATGGCTGATACTGAGATACAAATTTAAACTGTATTTGAAGCCACCAGGCAAAGTCAGTGGCAATCTGAAGAGGCAAAGGCATTTAGGAATGGACAATCAAGTTGACAGAACATGACAAAAGATCACTTGGATGAAATTACTTTGTACACAGGGGCTGAAATTAGCAGGGAGCAAGGCCATGCAGGCAGAGGTGCTGTCAAGGACTGGGATTCAGTCAGGCACAGGCAGAAGATAGCTCTCACAATGAAGAGGTACTGGCTGTGATTAGGAAAACAAATGGGTCCACCATTTAGCTAAGGAAGAGGACCAATGTGAGGGAAAACATGACTCTCAGAGTCATATTCTACCATTTTTCCACAATTCTTTTGAATCTGATGGACAAGTCTCGCAGAGAGCAAGGACCAGACCCTTCCAACACCTACCAAAGGAAGAGAAGTGCATTTTGAAGTTGCATAATAGACCCTTTCCCCACGTAACTTGTGCAAAGCTTACTGCAAAGACACCAGTGAACTTGATTTCCTTCTACAACCTGGCTGATCTGGGAAAGCCAGGAGATGTAACCTTTTTGGACCTCAGCAAAGCTTTCAGTACTGCCTCTCCCAGGCTCCTTCTGGACAAGCTGGCCAGCCACAGCTGGATAAACACATCCTGTGATGGGTGAGCAACTGGCTCAGGGGTCAGGCACAAAGGGTGACAGTGGCTGGGGTGACACCAGGCTGGCAGTGGTGACTGGTGGGGTCCCACAGTGCTCCATCCTCTGCCCTGTGCTGTTCAACATCCTCATTAATGATCTGAAGGAACCTTCAGTGATTTTGCCAATGACACCAAACTGGGAGGAGCTGTTGACTCCCTCGAGGACAGAGAGGCCCTGCAGAGAGCCCTGGACAAATGACAGGGCTGGGCAGTCCCCAGTCTGTGGGGTTCCATAGGGGAAGGTGCTGGATTCTGCCCCTGGGATGGGAACCCCTGCTGTACGGACAGACTGGGAATGAGAGGCTGCAGAGCAGCTGCAGGAAAGCACCTGGGGGTTCTAGGCTGTGGCCAGCTGGACATGAGCCAGCAGTGACCTGGAGCCAGGAGGGACATCCCTGTCCTGGGGCCACCAGGCCCAGCATGGCCAGCCAGGCCAGGGAGGGGATTGTCCTGCTGTAGTCTGGGCTTGGGCAGCCTCATCTTGAATATTGTGTGTGGTTTTGGGTGCTGCAATATAAAAAATATGAAAAACACATTAAGCTATGGAAGAGTGTCCAGAGGAGGCCATGAGGTTGGGAAAGGGTCTGGAGGGCAGCCTTATGAGGAATGGCTGAGGCCACTTGGTCTGTTCAGCTGAAGAGCAGGCTGAGGTCAGACCTCACTGTGCTCTTCAACACCCTCATGAGGGGAAGAATTGATCTCTTCACTCTCCTGACCAGGGTCAGGACACAGGAAAATGGCTGGAGCTGTGTCAGGGAAGGGTTAGGCTGGATGTCAGGAGAAGATTCTACCCCCAGAGGCTGCTGGGGCACTGACCAGGCTCCCCAGGGAATGGTCACAGCCCCAAGGCTGCCAGAGCTCCAGGAGTGTTTGGGCAGTGCTCTCAGGCACAGGGTGGGATTTTTGGAGTGTCTGAGCAGGGCCAGGAGTTGGACTTGATCATCCTGGCAGGTGTCTTCCAACTCAGCATATTCTATGATTCTATGAAATTTGGCCCATGATACTAGATGATGAATATTTTTTGCTTCTGCAGACATGTAAGTGACCTTGGAAATCTGTTTATGCTCACCCAAATTATTTTCCCTTATGTGTTCTGTATTTGAATAAATGACTCCCCTCAGTGACTATCTCACACAGTGTGTTTTCCAACACAGGCCATCAAATGCTTTGACCCTTTCCAGTAACAGAAACCAGGCAGGGGTGGAACAGAACCCCTTGGATTGCATAGCTGCAGCACATCCCAGGATACTACAAAAATAGAGATGGTTACAAATAAGGAACTGGCCTCCTTTGCCCAAGCAGGATTTAATCATGGAGTGGTTAAATTTAACCATGGTTAATTCACCTCATTCCAACCCCCTGCCATGGGCAGGGACACTTTCCACTATCCCAGGTTGCTCCAAGCCCTGTCCAGCCTGGCCTTGAACATTTCCACAAAACATGAACATTGCCCCATAAACCAAGTTACCAGAAAAATAGGACTGTAGACTTGATTGAGCCAGATTCTGGGACTCACTCTATTTGGCTCAGTTCAAGGTCAAAATTAACATATTTATCTTAAGAACAAGACCACTTTAAATTCCTAATATCTGAAAAAAAATCAGACCTATTAGAAAACAAAGATAAATTTAATCACCGCTGTAAAACAAACAGCCAATTGTATTCTAGTTCTGACATCCTAAAAATATTAAGCCTTAAAATTTTATTCTGGTTGTATTAGGCTTTTCTAAACACTCTGTTATGACAGTTTTAGGAATTAGGATTTCGTAAGTATAGAAAATTTAGGCTTTTTTCCTTTGAAAAATACAAGAAAAGCCAGTCCTCAGAAAAAAAGCACACAGGGTTATTCTTTTACTGTGGGAGCCTGTGAGAAACCAGATGCTGAAATCAGGTGGGTGCAAGTATAAATGATGTGAAACTGCTCACATTCAACAGACCCATATAAAAGCGTTCAGAAAGAGTTAGCATGTCTAAATCCTGGCCAGAGATCACCAAAGAAAAAACCCCTCTGGTGCAGTCTGCTATGATAGGGAATTGTTTTGTTTGAGACAGAAAAATCAAGATCCTGTCCTCATGGGGTAGTTAAGATCCCCTGGCAACTTTCTTAAAACAGGAGTAGCATTGCAGCTTATTGGCATATATCACATCTCCTCAATTCCCATATATTCAGGTGCCACACATGCAGGTGGGCAAAATGCATGCAAAAAGCATCATGACAAGCAAGCATAACCAGATTGAGTTTCATTTTGGCAACAGCAAGAAAAGGATCCATTTGTCACATTGCTTTGATGTTGAAATGCGCATTTTTTCAAAGAGCATCTCTCTTTGTGCCTCCTAATTATAAGCACTATTATTGGGCACAAGCGAGACAGTTCAATGGCCAGCTAAATGGTCTGCAGACAGAGATGCTTACAGATGCAGAATTCACGTGGGGAAAACAGATTGACCACACTCATGATGCCTCTTTGAAAATGTCAGGGTACTGCCCTAAAGCTCTAGAGACAAAGCTCAGCCAGTGCACAGCATCCTCTGAAAATGAGCCTGTGAGGACTTTGTTTCAACAACTGTTCACATCAACAATTCCCAACTTAAAACTGCAAGTCACGCAATAAAGATAAGGTTTTACAATGCAATGCTTTCAGTTCAGAACATTCTAATACATGAGTAAGGAGGTCCCCCTTCCCAGACATGTCCTGTCTTTGTAAAATTCAGCACAAAATGCTTGAAAAGCCTGGAAAACTGTATTATCTTCATCCTATAAAGCATAATTTTCCCTGTAATTATTAATCATTCTACTCCTGAATTGTAAGGTATAGTTTCTACATGAGAATTTATAATGCCACTGTCTTCCCCAAAGTTCTGGTAATTTATAGCAGCAGAAAACTTAGTCATTCATAAAGGCAGAATTAGAAACAGAGTTATTGAAAATCCCTTCAAGGCCCAGGAAATCATACTTGCAGAAATATTAGAAAAGGGTAGTTCTGTTTCCTTGCTTGTGTCCTAAATTTCCCTGTCATCCTGCAAAATATTTCTACAACAGAATTACTGTGGTGAGGGAGCCAACAGCTCACAGTAAGGATGGAAATTAGAATCTGCTCCATCAGAGAACCCTGACATGCTTTAAGTGTATGAAAAATGCAGAACAGCACAGTCAGATGCCCTCAGCCCAGCTTTCCCTGGAGGGAACTCGATGCTGTGAGGTGGGGAAAACATTTTGAGTGCCAGCAAGGAGTCAGAAGGCAGGGATTCCATGCCTCCCTCGTGTGGCTGGGAGCTATGCTTGGCACTCAGCAGTGCCAGCAGGACCAGCACACGGCACAGCACAACCCAGGCAGCCACGGGTTTTCACACAGGAGAAGTGACAGCAGCAGTGGGCAAAGGTGTGGAGGAAGAGTTGAAGTGTTGGAGTAAGTCTGGGAGCTGTGAAGTGTAGTTACACAAAGGCAACGTGTCTGTAGATTTTGGTAGTTGTGCAAAGGGCGTTTGCCAATTGAAAAGCTGAAAGATTTACTGGGGGCAATAGCACTGGCAGGAGATAGATACCTCCTACTAAGGAGAAAAAGTAACAAAACAGAAATACTAGAAATACAGAATGACAGAAATACAAATGCCATTTAATTAAAGCCAAGGGCTCTGGGCACTACTTAGAATTAGCTACACAGGTTCCTTCAGACCAAATACCTAGCTTAACACAAATGTATATATTCAGTCTCTAACAATTTCATAATGTTTTATAATAGAAGCCTTTTTGTACTTCTTTCTTTCTGAGGAAAAGCCAGATAATGAGAATACTGGAAACCGTTTCAAAGTTGAATAACATGAAACTCTAAGTGACCCCTGTAATAATCTATTACCCCTCCATGAGAGGCATCTTTGCTCAGCAGCCTCATGCTGATCCACCTTTTGGATACTGCTGCCTGCCCAAAGCTCACTAAAAGGTCATTCTTGGTCTCTAAGGATGCAATTTAAAACTTAGCTCTGGAAATAACCTTTCATCTTTAATGATGTGTTATAATCCCCCTGCAAAATACTAATAATTTTTAAGCCTTGTGGAGGTAATTGTGTTTACCCAAACCCTTAAGTCTGAAGTATTGAAGTGCTGGGGTTTAGATATCAGTGGCCAGGTCCCTGTGCAAGCACATTTATTTTAATTCAACATATTGACTTCTTTCCTCTCCACACCTCTTCCCCTGTCATTTAGAGCCAAGAAAAGTAAAAGCTGTATCTGCTAGCCTTCCTCCCCCTTCCAGCTTTATTCTTGTCTTCTTTCAAAAAAGGTCTCCTGTGAAGGACCACATCAAACTATTGTGGCAGAAAACAGCAGCTGCCAGCAAACTCAAAGAGTAGAAAGACTGAATTTGCTGTACCAATTACATGTATACTTGCACACTGAAAATTAAGACATTCAGGATAGCCAATTGCTATGAAAACAGATGTAACTCTTGGCTGCTATGATGATGGCCAGCACCTCAGAACAACAGTGCAACAGAGCTGTTGGTTGGATCCCAGACGTCTCTCATGTGATGGAGCAAACTTGCACCCTCATGTAGCTCTCTTGGTATATCAGATGTCTTTCCTAAATACCATGTCTTAGACTTGCATTCCTTCAAATGGAAAAAAAGGCATCTAATATTTCCCTCTAGTATTTCCCAAAAAGGGAAATTAGAATAATTAACATGCTTGAAATCTCAGAGGAAGAATCAAGAGCTCCTGGTATTTATTTCTTAAACATTCAGCATTTTCTAGGTGTTCAGGGCTGAAAATCCCATTTATTTCACTCCTTTCTGCCTCATGTTCAGACAAGCAGCAGTTATCCAAAACCACACTGAACAGACCAGTTGGTTGGTGTTTTTTTATGTAAAGCAATAAATTACAGAATGTTACATGAAGGAAGAGGGAGTTTATTGTAGTCACATCACCAGGAAGCAAAATAACATGGCATGAACAAATTGAAATAAGTTATAGACACTTGCTACTATTTCTACAATGTTGTGCCATCATAGATGAGATTAAATAATGTCATAGTGGGAAGGGGGAGGGGAAATAGCTTCCTCTAATCTCTCCTGTCAAATTACATCCAGGTTAAGAAAGGAATTAAAGGATCTCCTTTTTCATTTCCAGGAAAATAAAGGCAGCCAGACACCCCACACTGGGGGTAGGGAGGCAAGATGGGATTCTGGTCCAACACCCACATCCTTTGACAGTTAATACAGGGCAATCAGGGATTTCAGTCTGTGGTGTCCTGGCAGAATTTTGGATGCCCACAGGAGAAGGCAGAGATGCATTTCCTCCAGAAGGGTAGCTCAAGACCGTGCATTCTTGGGGTCCCTAACCTAGCTGAGATCCCACCTGTGGAGCTTTTCAGGCTCTGGGCACAGGTTGTCAGCACCTGGCAGATATTTCCACAAATTCTGTGTTTGGAAAGTGAAGCCAAATCTATTTGAAGAACTAGAATCCCCAGGATATGATCAAAACATCTCCCCTTCACAGAAAATGAAGATTATGAAACCTAAACTTTTCCTGATGTTTTGGATTTTTTTCGTCCAAGCATCCCAGAACAGTTATTCATTTACAGGTGAATCCACCTTTTTTTATTAAAAAAAAAAACAAAACAAAACAAAACAAAAACAAAACAGGCTCTTGTAGGCAGCACTGTAAAAAAAGAAATCTGGGTCATTAGATTTTGAGGACATAATTGCCAATTCTGGCAATTATCATAGATCACTTCACTTCTGGCAAGGATATGACCACCCATACATTCAAGCACATTTTCTCTCTTCTGCAAAACTTACCTGAAAATTTTGCAAATATCAATTCAGAACTGAGGGCAGGAGAAAAAGGCCACCACTCAACTGCACCTCAAGGCACATGGTCTGTAGGATTTTCCACTTCTCTTTTTACCTTATTAATAAAATCTGATCACACTGAGTAGTTTCTTCAATATGCTCAACATTCACCACTGAAATTTCCATTAGTTAAAATTCATTCTCATCAATAAAAACACAGATGGCTCCTTAAAAGCAGCTTCTGTACCAAACTGTTCTATCCACCTTCACCACATACGTTGCAGGCACTAAACAGAACGCTTACAGAATCCGGGCTCCTGTGAGGTGCAACAGTGAAGTAAATGCTGTCATTTGATTATCATCACGATTACAGTGAGTTTGACTCAAGGGCTGGTGTCAATGAGGCTTTCTGAGGTCTTTGACATGAGAGCTGCATCTCAAAAACCTCTAAGTAATTCCTGTAAATGAATTAACCTGACAGCATTGACTCTGTCACTGTTAATGAAGAATCATTTGCTCCCTTAGGCTCCTTCAGCTCCCAGATAGGAATTTTTACTACATTTCATGAAATATCTTTAAGAATTGTAGTTGTGATGCAACATATTTGCCAGTTAGCAAAAAATCTCTACCGCTGTAACTCCCTTTGCAAATGGCATTGGAGAAGGTGATGGTGGCAGGTTTCCTTCCCTGCCTGCTGGGGTGGACAGGCTGGTGCACATGGTGTCAAGTGAGGCACGAAAGCTCAGTGCTTTCCCTTTTCCTGGCCTTTTCTGCACATGCTCTGCTTTTCTGGAGATGTCCAGCAATCAGGCAAGCCCTCACAATACCAGCACTGT
Source organism: Donacobius atricapilla (assembly GCA_013397315.1). Taxonomy (NCBI): domain Eukaryota; kingdom Metazoa; phylum Chordata; class Aves; order Passeriformes; family Mimidae; genus Donacobius; species Donacobius atricapilla. Next base: position 198,193 of record WBMY01002685.1, read on the forward strand.
GGCACAGCATTAATGAAACTCTTGGAATGGCCATTATTCTTACAGAACTAATAAGAATTAGTGTGGAAAACCCAAATTGGGTCATTCATATGCTGATAGATATATACAAATGAGGTCTACCTATTTGGTCTGCTTCCACCAGCTGCTTTTGGTAAAGCTGGATCAGAAAGAAGATTGTCTTAGAGTGAGAAATGATATGCAAAATAATTAATCCTCTTTCCCTTTACTTGTTTATAAAGTATATTCACTGAAAAAACCTCTCTCTCCTTTTTTCTTATGTTCTTACACACTCTCATTCTTTTTTCCCCATGTAAAATATTAATTTACTCAACAGCTTGTAGGTATAAAACATTAGACTAACATCCATCAGATGTTATCAAAAACCCTACTGATCAGCCAAAATTATTTCTGCTAGTATTCAAATTAGCATCAGAGTGATAAATGTGTGTTAGTCTGAAATGGCTGGTCCTGCAAAGCATGAATGGCTAAAAGGTCACCACTTAAATTGCCTCTGTGCCTTGTAGCACATCAGCAACAGTCAGGATGTCATCCACTCCCTAGGAGACAAAGTTTAATAAAATTTGAAGAGCAAAGGTCTGGACTTCAGAAGAGGGTTTTCTTTTCCTTCAAAACCCAAATATTATTCATCTTTACAATAAAGAACATTATAATGAAAAAAGCGGTGCATATTCTAATATTTAATTAGGGGCAAAAGTATTTCAGCAAAATTTCCTCATCACAAAGACAGGGATAGAGGAGAATTTAATTACAATACATATTGAAAATGTGTTAGCTTTACAATTCTCCCTCCTTCTGTCACAGTTCTCCATTAGCAATAACAAAACAGCCCACAGACCAGGTACTCTGATTAGAAGAGCAGCTTATGAATATAATATAAGCTGTTGAACATATTGCAAGCAGCAAAGCTTTCAAAAAAATCTCTCTTTGTCTGCATGACAAATTACCTCTCCCCACAATTGCACTGATACACTGAGTCCTGGACTGCTGAATATATGTGGCATATAGGGCTTTGCTAGTTTGCTTTGTGTCAGATATTTCCACACACAGACCCCTCAATCTCACCAGCCATTGCTGTGGTGCATCACATTTTGTCAACTATTTGAAGTTTGCAATGTGTGAATGATCCTTAAAGCCAGTGATTAATATTTCTTCTCTCAGAGACCTTTCAAAATGGCCAATTAGCATTTTTAGAAGAATTTTGGGAAACACTCCATTGTCTGGTTATTTGATGCCATTCTCCCCACCCACCCCTCC
>WBMY01002685.1:199489-220087 GCA_013397315.1 Donacobius atricapilla
GCCCCCACCGCCAATCACAAGCCCCTTATACAAATGGAAAGAATTAAAAAAGTGAGAAAATAGTTTCCAATCTAGCAGGTCAGAATGTCATATTCATTTAATATTGATAATCTAGTAACAACAATAGCAAATGTAAGAGTTATAGCAATTAATATGGTAGTTGCGGGATGCTTTGAACCAAATTTGGAGAGAGTGCATTGAAATGAAAATTATTGCTTTAAGAAGAATTTGTTTCATGTATTATTTTACACCTCTAGTGAATTCAAAAAAAAAAAAAAAAAAACAAAACACAAAACACTGCTTTTCTTTACCACTTTGAATAAAAAACCCCTGAGCTTCTTATCTTGAATATTAACTTCATTCAAAGGGTTGCTGTGCTTTAACCAAAGACAATAAAAAGTATTAAGCCACATTAGGTTTTATGAAGTCAGAGACAAAAGCTCATTAAAGATTAAATTCTGCTGGCAATCCATCATGCTGCCTTGAAGGTAATTTTGAATTGAGGTATTAGGCTTTGGGAATACATCTTTCTACCCAATTCACACACTGTCATTTTTCAGCTCCCATTAGGAGAGGTTACCAACATGTTCCCCTGATTACGCGAGGAACCAGCTGCCTTGACACATCTTGAGACACCTCTCAATCATACTGGGAATGAAATTGCTTTAGAATCTATGACTTGGGGAGCATCAGTGCCTCAGCTCTTTCACTGCAAAACAAGATTGACTGCATACTGTTTAAGATAGCGCCTAAACAGATAAAAGAGAAAGCTGGGGAAAGGTAAGATCAGAAACTCAACCGAAAAAAGGTTAAAAAGAAAAAGGAAGCAGAATGTGTAATTTGCCTGAGTTCAGAAGGAATGAAAAGCAGAACTGGGAATTGAAAGCAGATCTTCTGGTCCTAATTTTGAAAATATCTGTATCCAGCACTACCTTTCCCAAATGAAAATTGATAGAAGAACAGCTGTTTGATTTAGTCTTCCTTCTAAGGAATATCTCACTGCAAACAAGATGATAAAGTAAGGCAGGGTCTAATCAGGACTAAGACAAGGTCTGGCAGGATTATCTGTCTTGATGTTCCAAGAGATTTTCAAGGACTCAATGGGAGGAATTTTCTCCCCAGTCCAAGAGTCTGTCTCAAAATTAGCTTGCCCAGCAGTTGTGGTAATTGGATAAAATAAATCCCTATGGGAGCTGTAAGAAGTGTTCAAGCAGGTGGCAGGGAAAAATTTAGCTTTATATGTAGCTGGGCTTCAAAATCCATGCTAATATTCACCCTCATCCCTCCCCCCACAAAAAAAAAAGGGAAAAAAAAAAAAGTTGCTAAATCAGGGTTAGGTTAAAAAACAGCCACCCAAAACCATGAAGAGGATGTCCACAATCAGTTTAAAGCAATCTGATTTTTGATGAGATTAGAGCCATTCAACATAACAGCAAAGAGCCTCATAACAACAGAAGTCCTTAACTCCATTTATGCTCCAGCAGAATAGCAAAATCTGTAATGTTCTGACCACAACAAAACTACATCTGCCAATTCTTACCGAGCTGTGTCTGGATTAACCCAAGGTGCAGCCTGTCTCCGTGGGCATGGAAACCACTGTGTAACTCAGAGCCCTTCCCAGCTGTAAGCACCCACTGCAGCTCCTGCAAACAGCCTGTGCAGTCACACTGCTCTGGTGTCCAGACATGATCTCAAATCCTCCTGTCCTTCCACCAGAGCCTGTTTCTCCCAGGACAGCTGCACAGTCAGATCCTATTTTCATGACATCCAGTTCTTTTTTATTTTAATCACATAGAACACGTTGCTGGGCTTTTTCCCCTACATATTTAGAATCATTTTCAAGCGTGACTCTAGTTGTTTTTTCATTTCCCACATCACTATCTTTGACGACGTTTGCCAGACTAAACACACCTCCTAATCTGCAAGCTAAGGAGCTTCAGCAAGCTAAGGGCTACTGGTTCTCTGCAGATTTAGATCCAAACTATCTGAATTCTATTACTGAGCTCCAAATTAACCACAGCAGGACAGAAAGGCTTTGCCATGGAAAGGAAGACAATAAAGAGCACTGACAAGAAGATATTTCATGATAATAGATTAATAGGCTCAAGGTATTTACAGAAGAGAGAGAGGGTGCACAGCTTCAAGAGACAGTTTCTTCCTTTAAAAAAAATCCCAGATCTACTTCTGAATCCAACCACTGACAACAGCACTAGCCTGCTGCCTTGATACAGCACTATGTTTGGCATTTACTTTACCACTGCTAAATGGGAATGAATGGGTGTAGACCAAGAGTGGTGGGTGGCTCTATACCATGGACAATTTGGAAAAATAAAAAAAGCCAAGGGTAACCAAGAGTAAAGGGAAAAAAAGAATATTTAAAAGTGCCTTTGAGATGAGGCAGATGGAAGCATCCCCAGAAGAAGCAGCACAGTTAAAACTGAAGCAGAGACTGAAGATTGCACTGCAACCACTGTTTCATTTCCTGATCACAAGAGGAAAGGACAAACTGCTGTCAAGGACACTGAACTTGATTTTTTGTGAAGAGATAATAGGAAATAGGACAAACCATGCAGGTAACAAAAACACTGGGCCCTTACAGACTTCATCCCAGTGGAAGAGAGCTTCTGTGATACTTGACTTGGTACTTCGGGCTAGAGGTCAGAAATAGGTCCTGATCCCAGCTCAAACATCCCTTGAGGGATGATACTCGTCAAACTTCAGCTCTTGGTTTCATTTTGCTTATTTTCAGGCAAATTCTCTGGGAGGCAGTGGTATTTGTCACTCCACAGGCAGCACACCTCCAGTACAGAGCTAGAACATAACTACGTTGTTGTCACATGAAAGTGATGAAATTCAAAGACAATAGGACATTTCAAAAGCAGCAGATGGCTTAGTGACTAGAGGAAAATCCTAGAAACACTTTTTATTGAAGAGCAAGAAGAGTTGCTGCAGAAGAGCCATGGGAGAAAGCAACAAAGGCTGTAGGTGTTATCACAGCACATCCTGTCTCCACAGTGAGCTGTAGCACATGAACGGGACAGGGCAGAAGACAGAAGGGAGTGGGAGGACTGTCAACACCAGCAGATACAATCTGCATAACATGCAGCCTGATGCACTTGAAAATCACCTCTCCCTGTCAGGGGAAACGCCAGACATGCTCTCGGAAGAAATTCTCATAAGCCTCCTTGACCTAGGTAAGCATTTCATGCAAACTTCCCACACTGTTGCATGGCACGTACAAAATTCTTATACTATTTCATCTTTTCCACATACATAGACATAATCATTAGCCAGGTTTCCTTTGCCAACAGGTGTTGCCCTGCTTCTCATAATTAAAAAAAAAAAATTCCATTATTTTGCATCTACTAATCTTCTTACAAAAGAACAGGAAAATGGAATGAGCAAACAAAGCAGAACAAACGCACTGTAGAACATATATATTAGTAATCTTTACTTAGGTAAGGGGAAAAAGGCAGATAGATGACATATTCTATATATTTATGCTGTAAGCTGCAGCACTGTACAGAGCAATCCAAGCACACTTTAAAGGAGTTGGGTCTTGCGAACCTCCACCAGCCTGGTGCAAACGATGGAGTAATTCCCCTGCCAGCGGCAGAACTGGAACCAGTTTGCTTTGAAATATCCCTCCCTTCATTCAGGCCCTGAGGAGATAAACTGCCTTAGCTGCCAGTGGTCTAAGTTGACACCAGGTTAAACTCAGTGGTGGCAAGGTCTTTTCCTTTTGCTTCTCATGTGAACAATTGTAGATAAGCAGTTGTGTGAGGGGTGAGATAATCCCCTCAGTTGGAGAGGGCTAGAGGTTGAGAATCCCCATCAGAGTTGAGGAGGAGTTTCCTTGCTGCTTGCAAGGAGAGGGGAAAGTTTTCTCCCAGCTCAGCATCAGCAGGAGCCTCCTAACCCTGCTCTCCATGAAAGTTTGTCATGAGTTCCAGTACACAGGACAAACAAACTCAACGTGTTTTTAAAAATAAGAGGTTGCTCACAGTGTTTCTGGAGTATCAATGTTAAATAAAATAGAGTCTTTAATCCAAGGACTACATGTCTTTCAGGACTGTGCAAAGGCCCTGTGGGAGTGGAGGCTTTGTGCTTCCTCTCATTTCCAAGGGCTGGATGGTTACCAGGATTTGCCCTTTCCTGGTCGCAGTGACAACAGCCCAGAGGAGGCACGTGCAGGTCAGACTGTGCTTTGCCCACACACTCACACAAAACCTCTGTTTTGGGCTTGATTACTGAGGGTTTTGTGTTTCTTACAGAAAAATTGTGAAATTGCTTTCCCAGTAGCTTTAAAACCTCTGTGTTTCTTAGGAGGGCTCAAGGCATATTCAGGCATCCTTGTTATACTTTAACCAGTGCATCCACACTAGAATGTCCTATTTAAACTAAGAAATGGCCATAATCTGCAGACACTGCTGAGAAGAAAAAAAAAAAAAAAAAAAAAAAAAAAAAAAAAAAAAGCGCTGAAACCATTGTCAAGAATACCTTATTGACTAATGTTGTAAAATTGTGACATCGCATTTAGGCTGTCCTATTAAGGATGAAGAAATAACAGAAGTCTGATAAAAATGCAATGAAAATCATAGACTTAGAAAGCTTATCTGTGCAGAGTGCTAACAGCTCTAGTTCCTATATCATCTCCTTATGAAGGAGGAAAAATTGACACATAGCACATAGTAACACTGCATTCAGAAAAAGAGCTAAAAAGTCCTAACAGACAAGAATTTATATCATGGATTAGCGAAAAAATACAGAAAGGGTCAGGCTGTCAAGGAAGTTCAGTAAAACATCCTTCTGTGGAGATCAGATGGTCTCCTGTGCTAGTGAATTTAGAAAGGCTGACTGGTGCACCACTACCAAGCTGAAAACCAGAGGTCTTGACAAACATTTGAATGTCTTCTACCTTTCCTAGTTATTGTGATTTTAGAGTTCATTTCTCTAGCTGAGAGAAGCCAAAGGGTTGTCTTTTTTTAATTTCTCTTCTTCCCCCTCTCCCCCCACCTTTTTAATATTTTCTTTCTGACTAGATGCAAATAGTTTTAATACCATGGTCAGATGTTTACTCCTTCAAGGGGAGGTTCCTATTTTAAATAAAGTATTCAAATGTTAAAATGAATTGACACAGAGAACCAGTCTGTGGGGTCCTCCCATATATAAGAGATTTGGTGGATTGTACTTTTGGTTATTAAATATGCCTGACTATTGAACAAGATAGTTTGGTTTAAAAAATTAGTACACAGCCTTCAGCATCTTGCATATTTCAATGTCTTTTTTTTTTTCCTTTTCCCCAAATCAATCCGTTTCCTTTCCACACTGAGTATGTGGGAATTCCCCTTCATCACTCCCATAACTCTCTGGAATTATTACAGTATTGGAGTACAATGGCATGTAGAAATCACAGCTTCAATCAGGGCCTCAGTGCAGCAACCACAGCAATCCACAAAGTTTAAAATATTCCTTTCTATAGTCTAAACATAGGAAAGCATGAAAGCATAAATAAATCATCTAATTTTGTAGCCAGGGAAGCAAAGCTCCAGGACATGCAGAACCAGCCCCCTGGAGCAAGTTAACATTTTCAAGAGTCTTCAAACAAGACTCAGTACTACTTGACAAAACATCCAAAAACTGCAGTTCAATTTTCAGGCATTTCTGACCCACCTGAACTGCTGTTACTCAGAGAGTCCCGGAGCTGAGCACCACATTATGCACCTTTTCTCTTCCTCAGACCTCTCCAGTACAGCAACTTCAGAGTGGTTTCCCCAGTACTTAGCACATAGCTGCTATCATTACAAAGAGGAATAGATCCCATCTTCTGCAGTGACCCCCAGTGCCCATAAGAAATCAGAAGAAATAATAAAATAAAACTAATCTTACCTTAAATCTTTTTCCTTCTGCTTTTCCCTTCTCATTTTCAACAAGTCAACTCATCCAGGTTTTTCTATCAATGCTTTGATCTTCAAACCAGTATAATATCTATGCTTATTTCCCATTCTATCCCTATTTAACCAAGCAGTGAGAGATATTTGACATTAATGTTTTGCTTAAGTCCTGTAGGTCTCAGTACCTTTGGAAGATGTTAGATGAGCAATAGGAGCTTAACATTTTTCCTTGTTAATGACATGGAGTTGATAAAAGATGATGATTGGTAATTAAATACATGACAAAAATTCCTCCTCTTTTTATCAAGTAGTAGTGATGCCAGACTCACTTTATTAAAAGACTTTCCCTGATGAACAAATTCATTTAATGCAGAGCACTGGAGAGTGAACTTCTGGACTGCTTTAGGAATGCAACAAAAACAATAATGCTCTTTTGCATAGATGGGTGGGGGTACAGACATGACATTGCTTTGCTATTTAAAACGTTGAAAAACTGTTTTACAGAGAAATCATTTGGATTCCATGATATCACATGTTCTTTGAAGGGTGATTTTATGAATTTTTAGAGGTTATTTCAGTATTTGGCCATGTCTTTGCCACTCTGGCAAAACACAATACTTTCTTGGCTAAAAACATATCTCAGAATACAATAATTTAGACGTGCTTGAGAGAGAGAGAGTTCAACAACTACATTCCCTAAGTATACCATTTACTCTGGGCTTACTCTGTCACAGGCCTGCAAAGGAAAATCCAACTTTCCTACCTGCATTTCTTCTCCAAACTGCAGTGTTCACATGTGGACCTGAGAAAATGTGAAAATGCTGGGAGTGCTTCCAGAATCATCAAGGCTGTTGCTACCAGGCAGTGGTACAAATAATTCTGTAGCTCTACAACCTCTGTCTCAAGAACAGTTTTTCATCCACTACCCTTAAACTAGGTTTACTTCAAAATCTTATTTTTCTGGCAGCTGGATACCTCGGAATTTTCAGCCAGGCCACAAACGCCTGTTACTTTTTGCATTACTGCTCTATCAGTGCAAACAGCTCTTTTCCTTTCTGATGCCTGCTACTTTTCCACCCCCACATGGAGAAATGCTCCCAGCTTTGTGTCAGAGGCCATTCCATTAATGCATTCTTACTTTTTCTGGCTATACCGCTAAAGGAAATACTAAATAGCAACAGAATCAACAAATGAAGCCCAACTAGCATATTTTCTTTCAAAATCCCTTCTTGCCTCCCCACTCCTGCTCTCTTTAGGACAACATCCCAGGAACATACCCACATTACCTTCTCCCTTGCACCTGAGCATCAATATTTAAGACCTCAGTGTGGCCTGGGGGTTCCTCCCCAGCACTGAAGTTACACAACAGTGCTCAGTGTTATACAAGGATTTTGAGCAGCCACTGACTCCACTGAACAAGTTTGCCAATGAACTGTAATGGCTTTGGAAAGGAATGTACATGTTTTCTCAAGTACAAACCATTCCTTAGAGATAAATAGTTTTGTGAACCATGAAAATCATAGGGTCAGGTAATTTGTGCTGATCAAACCCATAATCAGTTGATTAGCTCCAATTAGTTTGGAGTTTGAGTTCTTAATTCTTCAACCACCTGTTCTCAAGAACCTTTCAACACTTCCCATAAGAAAGTTCCTCCAAAGAAATACCTCAGGTGATATCACTGAATTTTGTGTAAATATCTTCCTTCAGGAATTAAGATCTTTATCACATGTTACAAATACAGGAGAAAGGAAAATGAGAAAATCCATGCCCAAGAGATCTTGGACACAGGAAACTTTCTTGTAGGAACTGCAGTACAGTGAACCCCGCAGCAGGAGATGATGTGTCTGTGTGAACTGAGTAGAAAATGTCCGACAAAATACTCTTTAAATCATTATTTTTCATCCCTTGCCCTTGACAGGTTATTAAAAAACAAAGCATTGTATATAAAAATTTTCCCAGATGCTTTTTTGCCATGATTTGTATTCAAGCATTGATTTAGTTTTGATTGGACTTTTGGACCTTCTTTATCAATGCCTGTCTCTCCAGTGAAAACTATACCTGATTTCTGGAGGCAAAGTTTCACAGCTACAGCAGAGAAGTAAAAGTGTGCAAAGGCAGAGAAGCACTAGAATGTTGACATTTACTTTCTTCTTCCAGTACTTGAAATTAAGTGTCATTAATTCAAACTCTGCGTGGATTTGCAGCTTAATGCCTTCCAGTTTGTCACCCAGTATGGCAGCACTGGACCCTTTAACTTAGCACTCGCTCCCAGAAAATTAAAAGGTGGCTTGAAAACCCTACAAGAAGAAACACAAAAAGAGGAGTGGGAAAAAGTAGACATGCTACTGTCGACATGACCCCTGTTTTAAGAGGAGACAACCCAAACCTCCTGCTGTTTGCAACCAACAAAAGTAGTTTATTTAAAGTTCTATGGGGAAATGGATGGACATTTCATTCTCAGGGGCAGAAGAGCAGGTGCATGGTGCTGTGTAATAGTCATGGATATTAAGGGAATCTAGAAGCACAAAGACTGAACTCACACCAAATATAAATGTTTAGGTACCAATATAAAAATCACTCATTTATATGATTTTGCTTCAGGTCCTGGTAAATTCAGTTTGCAGAGGCTGAGATCTCCATCTCACAGGTGTGAAATGCCACCAATTTCCTGCCTGGATACGTAAAGCTTGTTTCACATCTCTCACTACATTCCCCAAAACAGCCCTCAGTCTTTTCTTTTTTTTACCTGGAACAATTAGGACTGCTCTGATGCTCACAGCAAGCCTCCATGGAGCACCCTATTTTCAGCTGTGCTTACATACAGATGAGGATAAAAATAATTCAGGAGGGCAAGGTGATGAAGTATTTCCTGAAAGAGATTTTGAAAATTCATTTTGTTTCCACTGTAATAACCCCATGGACAAGTTTACCACGCAGCTCAAGAGCCTAAGTCATAAAAACATGCATGTACCAGAAAGCCTCCTACACATGAGGACCACCAGCTGTTAAGACACACTTGACAGCATATACATCTGAAAACAGGGCAGCCCAGGGACAAAAAAAAACCTTTCAGCATCAGTGAGAGCCTTGTCTCTGCTCGGTGCTCAAGCAAGAAAGCACATGCCAGAGAACTGTCATGGAGCTGGCACTGTGTTATTCCCCTCACAGGGTCTCCTCTGTGCTTGGAGATCTGGAAATGCTGCTGTCATATAACATGTTCAGTTGTGCCAGGTCTAATAAGGGTTATGCACTAAGTTTCCCCTGCAGCAAGCATTGTCCTAAACCACGCATAAACCCTGCAATAATTTTAAATATTGTAATATGTTAACTCATTATCCAAAATACATCATCTCAAAATACTGACTTCTCACAGTAAATGATGGGCACACACTGAAAAATCTACCTTTATGACACCTTCAGGACCTTGAAATAGCTGTGATATTTGCACAGAAAAGAACCAAACACATACACAGTTTTAAAAGGGTTTGTGATCTGACCCAAAAAAGAAATTATGTACTCTGAGAAACACTCCCTAAGAACTGCCAAGGGCATCTGTATGAAGAAGTAATGAGGCCCAGTTCTTTCTTTCAATGCTCCATCAGGCTGCACAGCAGTGCAGTGGCAGGTGTTTACTCCCACGGTCAAGGCATGGGTGTGTGCAGGGGCTTGTGCCAGTGGAAGGCAGAGAAACTCCTCACACCTAACACTCCCATTCATGCTCCTGACTGGGAGGAAAAAGCAACCATCTCCCCTCCAAAAATACATATACCCTCCAGACACAAACCAAACCCTGGAGGGGGGGCAGAAACCCTCTTTGGATCCCCCTTCAACTTCTCCAAGTCCTGAAACAAAGCCTCGAAAGAAGCAGACTGTTTCTAATGCTACAACAGCAAAAATACAACAAAATTGAATATTGTGGTTTGTGAAATGCTTTTAGGTGTTTGAGGACATCATCCAGCCAATGCTGAGGTACCACCACCAACCCAGACATCCTCCTGCCTACTTGACCTTTCACTAGGAAGGAAAGTAGGAAAGGGATGTAGAAATACAACTGTTTTCTGACTTCCTGACAGTGAAATGCACAAGGGTGTTTCAAATGAATTTTTTGGAAAAGATTTCCCTAGAAATGTTGTGGGAGGACTTGAAGGGAGATGAGTGATAACCTTGATTTCATTTCAGGAAAACCATATGCTAAATTGTAAGAATTAATTTTCCCAGCTAATATTTTGACATTTCTACAATATGGTCAAAATTAAAATGATAACAGCTGTATTTGGCTTGTTTATCCTGTGTGATGTCTGAATGTATAGTGGTAGGTTGTGGGAAATCTATGTGCTGAGAATTTTGGACTCTCTGTGCTGACAGCCACAGAACTTCAGGGGAGCACTGCATTTGACCTGAGGCCTTAAAACAGGCTTCCAAAAATTGAGAGCTAGCACAGAAATGGTGTGTGCGTAGTTCGGATAGTATTTGGATAGTATGTCACATGGTGAAAAACTTAGATTTGGGATTTTAGTGTCTGGTGATATATGGGAGCCAAGATGGAATACTTTGGGTGTGGATTAGGTATGCTTTTTGCACCTTCCTTCTTCACGGATCTGGGTGGTTTTCTGTCTACTGGGTGAAAGAGGTATGCATTGCAGATTTTGGATGATCATAGTTGGGTTAGAAGCATAAATAATAGAGTTGTCAACTGTTTATTGGATAATTGGGACTTAAATAGCCTTGGATTGACATCATTTTAGCTCACTTTCCCGACTTTAGAGAGCACTCACATCCCATGAGTTTGTAATAGATAAGGATAATACATTTCAGAGTGAGACTGCAAAAAATGATGTTTCTTGAGTTTTATTCATCCTGACCTTGGAGCTGGGAAGACCCAGGAATTCCAACAGTGGGTGAAGTGCAGATATAGTCATTAGTGCAGATTTGCATGAGACTAAAGCATTAGTCGTGTAGAAGCCATGAGATACAGCTTAGAGTCTTACGCTTCTGAGGAGGAACCACAGACACACCCACTGGCAGCACACACAGTTCAACAGAGGAAGCAAATCCTTAATGGAAGGAGCTGCTCCAAACCCGTGGCCATTTCATCACCATCACTTCACCAAAGTAGGAACATTTTGGTCATAATCAAGCCCTTCCCTATGACAATTTAGAGGCTCTTTTTCATGTGTTTGTGCATCCATAAATCTCCAGCTCTGACACATGCAGGATGGTGCAAAGGCTCCAGGTCAGGTTTCGGGCTGGTGCTCTCACTAGTCTTTCATACAGGATTGCTTCAAATTATGGTTCTATTTTACCCCCCTTGATTTATTAATTTGGCATGTATCAGCTCTGCTAAGGGTATACTCACCCTTACTCAAACAAATAGCATGGGATTCCAGTGGTGTAAGTAGAAATAAGATCACAGATCAGAAGCAAAAAAATCATAACATGACAAAGCAACTGCCGAAAATACTTCCATACACTCTAATCTTGTTCCTTCTGAAGCTGACAGAAACACTGACATATATACCAAAGCTAATTCAAACATTACAGAGAAACATTATCTCAGTAATTTACCCTCATTTGAGAGAAGCTGCTTGGTTTCTCCAGAGTGCTGCTGAAATTGCAAGTTTTGGACTTCACATCCTACAAGCCTGACTGGCTCCAGATGCTATCTATTTTTTCCCTCCCAGGAATCTGTATATTTAAAAATTATCACTTACTCTTAGGAAGCCTTCAGGTCTGGCTGCCCAGGTTCACTCTAGATTTTTCTTTATTGAACACATTTTAAAAGTCATTTTAAAAATATTAACATACAGGACTGCGGCCCATCCTAACATCATCCAAAATAGCAACCCTATCTCTGATTGCCACAATTTTTTTTCTCTCTAATCTGCCCAATAAGTCCAGCTTTTGGGTATCAGCACTGCTGGATAAAGGTTGTGATCTGATGCCCTTTCAATTTCTTTTTAGAGACTGTGCTACTCATAAAACTAAATCTACCCTATACCCACTCATAATTAGGCTGCAACTAAAACTCATAAATGCATCATGTAACTCACTTTCTTCAATTGGTTTGGTCCCTCAGGGCCCAAAGAAATGAGCAGCAGTAACAAAAATGAGTTTCCATTACTGACACAGGAAAACACAGCTCTGACAACACAATATCCATTGATGAAGGTGATGTATCACCATGCAACCTGTAGGACTTTTAAACACTGACTGAACTTAAAGAAGAAATAGAAATTAAATTCTAAAAGTATTGAATTATAACTTCTGACTGGCAGCCAGCTGCTGCTTACTTCAGATTAATAGGCAGTATGACAATGTTCATATCCAGCCTCAGGTGAAAACCAAAGGAGAAAAAGTTTGTCCAACAGTTGACTAAAGGAAATGTGCATGTTGAGAGTTTTCATTCTTTGTTTTTTGGTTTTTTTTTTGCAAGCAACTTCAAGATGTCATTACTAAAGATATTGCACTCTTTGCTCATGAATTCAGAGGTTACACACATTTTCAGCCATCATCCCATAACCTCTCCTACCATACAAACAGCTGCAGCAAACTATTCTTTAGGTAAAACATACACTGAGAAACAACAGGTAGTTCAGATCATCACAGCACATTGTAAATGAGATAGATTCTAAAATGGCAACTATAACCAAAGCACCTCCATGAGGGCATAAACATTGGTGGAAGCATATTTCTAAAACTTCTGGCTGCAGCATGTCTTATGAATGGAAAATATTTCCTTCTTTAGCAGATCATTTAGCAAAATTCTACTACAGAACTTACTATGGCCAGGGCAATAAAATATAATATTTTTGCATTCCAAAAAGTTAAAATTAAGTATTAAATCCAGGTCATTTTTTTAAGAAAAAGTGAACTTAAGTGGACTTAAGTTCACTATGACCTCTGATTCAGTCTTTCAGGTAGATACTCCTGGATTGTTCACAGCCTAAAACCATTTTCATTAAAAAATTGCCTTAACTACATCCCATATTTCCCTGAGCTAACACTTTCCTGCCTTAATGATAGTCTTATGTCAAATGCATAAAAGAAGTACCAGGAGATATTATTCTTCTCATTCATTGCCCCTAAGCGTGACTTCTAGAAAAGACAGAGCCATTTTCAAGGCTGCACTACCCACAGTCAGCTGGGTTGAAGGGGACCTTTAAACTTGGTCAGAGCCTTTTAAAAGTCATTACCTCGAATTACAGAAGAGCTGGCACGTTTTAGCTCAGCATCTTCATTCTTTGGGTCCTGCGAGAATTCCTGAGTTCTGATGCGTACACACGGATCTGTACTGCAGCTCTGCATTTTAAACCCCACCAAACCAGTCCCAGTCCAAGGGTGGGCTGAGGGCAGAGCACCTACATTGTTCCACACCCCTGGTCTCCCTGGGGTGTTATTTATTCCGGGAAGGTGCAGCCCCATCCCCTAGCCCAGCAGCTCCTGACACCAAGGGAGGGCAGGCAGGGACAAGGAGTGCAGGGACAAACCCAGCCAGGGCCCAAGCACCTGCCCACAGGTTTTGTGTGAGAGATGTTGGATCGGAGGGAGCAGAGACAAAGGAAATCCACAGATCCATCATGGAATCCTATCAGCTCCAGAGGTGAGGAGAAATGCTGTGCAGCAGGTGTGTAGCATCCAAAGCAAGCTGGGGCTAAGAGGGGTTCACCCACTGCCAGTGCCCAGGTAATTCTGACCACAGGGTAGAAAAATGCTCAGGACAAAATATCAGAGCTGAGAAAAACACACTTTAACATCTAAAGCATTCTCTTTTCTCTTATGCCTTGCAGGATATACATCAGCTAACTCTTTTTATTTGTTTTAAAACTGATAGCATAAGGAAGCAGATGTTGCTAACCTCAACCGGGTTGAGTTGTCCTTAGGCCTATGTGCTCCCAGCAAAATTAATTATTATTTTCAAAAAGTAAGACACTTCTTTACAAAGAAAAGTTAGAATCAAAAACTAAGGAATTATCAAACTTTGTATAAGTAGACTCACATTATCTGCCATGATATTAAAAGAAAAAAAATAATGGTTTAACAGTGAGATTAATGAGAAAATGTGTCTGCTACAGACAACATAACCAGAGACTGAAGGAGGTGACTGCTGACACTTTGTAGATGCATTACAAGGTTAAAAGTGCCTGGTGGAAGAAATACTGCATTGTGACAGTCAAAGTAGTAAATTTTCTTAACAATCCCCCAGGAAAAAAAACCCTTTGCCATAAGGAATGTCGCAAACAGAAAGTGATTATATGATAGTGATTATATGATAATGATACAGTGAGAATTACCAAGGCAGAGCAACCTGCAGATTGACTTAATACTTTGTCTCTAATTGAAAAGCTAAAGAATAATAGATGGTCCCAAAGTCCTGCAATTTAAAGCAAGATGCATGTCGTGAATGTTTTCTGATAGCAATAGTTGAGAAAGGGGCAGCAGAGGTTCACAGAAGAAAAAACTTTTTCAGTATTCAATGCCTTTCAGCATGGAAAATTAGGTGAGTCGATATGTAATTTGGTATTTAATATACCATTTGAACATTGTAAATGTAATGCAATGTTGGCATTGGGGGATGATAGTGGCAAACAAAAGCAAAAATTACTTGTAATAGAATGCAGCTAATTTGCACATCATTAATTTTTCCACCCCGTATTCAAATGCATAATAACACTAGTCTCTCCCCACATCTCAGCAGCAGCTGAATAACAGTGCTGTTCTGTAATCTCACATTTTGTATTCAATTCTTTTGGAGGCAGGGCTGATAATATCAACAATTATTGAAATTGCTCAGTAATGCCTGCACAGAGCCCTGCTTGTGATTGCTTTCAGAACCATGCCTTACTTTAGCCATCTAGATAGATGTCTCCCTTACAGGAGATTATGTTTTTTCAGATTAAAACCTTCAGACAGGATAATTTGCTTGCTTCAGAAAATGTGGGCTTGTGAACAGGAATGTGTTTTTCTTTGCTAGTCTTTTTGAAAAGCTGCTACTTTCTGTGTGAGGGTGGCAGCTTGAAGAGGGCAGTAGGTGCTTTACATGAACCCATATTGTTTTTGCCATCAGCAGAAGAGTTACGACATGAGAACTGAAAAATCACCAAAGCCTCAGCCTCATTTTGTCTCACGGAGTTGCCAAGGCTGAACTGCCAACAAACTCACCATCTGCTTGTTGCCACCAAGTGCGTTCCCACCTCGGGAAGGCTTCACGCCTGTTGGTGGAGGACAGCCAGGCTGTGTACATCCCGAATCTGAAGTTTGGGATCTGGAGACTTAGTTGAGCTAGATAAGAATGAGACAGTCAGTGGGAAGGAGATTGTCCCACCCTGCCCTGTGCTGGGGCACCCTCACCTCAAGTTCTGGAATAGCTTTGGGCACCTGATGTAAAAAGGACATTAAACCATTAGAGAGCATCCAAAGGAGGCCACGAGCATGGTGAAGGGTCTGGAGGGGAGGCCATGTGAGGATCAGCTGAGGGCATTTGGTCTGTTCAGCTGAAGAAGAGCAGACTGAGGCCAGAGCCACTGTGCTCTTTAACACCCTCATGAGGGAAGCTGAGAGGCAGCCCCTGAGCTCTGCTCTGTGTGACCAGGGACAGGACCCGAGAGAACGGCTGGAGCTATGTCAGGGGAGGGTCAGGGTGGATATCAGAAAAGGTTCTTCCCCCACAGGGTGCTGTCTCCCCAGGGAATAGTCATGGCCCCAAGGCTGCCAGAGCTCCAGGAGTGTTTGTACAACGCTCCAAGGGATGCACAGGGTGGATCCTGGGCAGGGCCAGATGTACTCAAATGATCCTTGTGAGTCCCTCCCAACTCAGCTGATTCTGTGATTCTAGGGTTTGATTTTCTTTCCCTCACCTTCAGGTAACGCACACAAACACACTTAAGTCAGAGCATATCCAAGGCAGAGCAGCAGGCAGCCAGCAGCTGGGATGTGTAGAATTGAATGCATAGAAGGAGATCTGAATTCATTTCCCTTACACACATACGTGAAGACACACTTTTTAAACATCTGATCACAGGCAGGTTTTCCACAGAGTGCCTTGGAAGGCCTCTGCACACAGGAAACCCCTCATGAACAGCCCTCCTCCTTCTGCTCCCTCTGCCCCATCTCTCTGAGCCTTCTGCTCACATTTCTTCTGAAACCAGAGCAATTAGATTTTCATATATGACCTCTATGACATTATTAGCAATGGTACTGTACCCATTTTTAAATAAATAGCCTCTACCCAGTGAACAAATCGAAAAATGAATACACAAACAGCCTAGCTTGATTCCAGTCGTGCTCAGTGTATCTGCAAGTCCAGATACCCAAGCCTCAGGTGAGGATGTAATTAGTGATCACCACTGAAAACTGGTTTTCCAGGACCAGGGATCAGAAACACTCACGGGCAAGGAAAGCTATTTGTGTGTTGTTGTTATTATTACTATTATTGCAACTTAGTGGGCAGAGCTGTTTTCTACACACAGGGTGGCTTGGTTTAACCACAAAAAAAGCTGTGCAAATTTTTTCAACAATAAAAAATTAATTTCCAGTCTATCTGCACCATTTCTTTCAGATAGGAAAAAAACCTGTTTAATTTTATAACAGAAAAATTAATTTAGAGACCTTTTAAATGCCTTTAAGACTAACTCAATTTTTAAATAAAAATATAATTTCACACTAAGAAGCATTGTGGTGTGTTTTTATTAATTTGTCTTTGTATGTTCTGTATGTTTTGTATGGTTCTTCCATGTACCCTTGCTGTTTTGAGTACGTGGTTATACCCTGTTCTCTCCTTCCCCAGCAATGGATCCCTTCCCTATTCCCCTCCTCTGGTTGCCTGCCTGTCACTCCGGGGCCCTTCCCAGCTTCTGGAAAACTCTCAGGAGGGCGTCGAGTGATAGGCTGTAGCCAGAGGAGTCCCCCTCCCCCTCAAGGAGATTGACCCCTGAGGATGTCCCTCATACCTTGGGCCACTCCCTGGCCTTTCCCTATTGGTGGACCCCCTACCTTCTCCCCTTCCCCTCCTTTGTATAAAAAACACTGTTCAGCCTCTGTTCTTGGCTCTGTCTAGGCAGAGGCTCTGAGGTGGGGAGGTCCATCCAGGGTCTCTAATAAACTTGCGTTGCACCCCCAATCAGTGTCCTCCTTCTTTCCCTTGCCTCTGTCACCGGCACACTCCAGCTTGCTGGTGCCTTGACTCTGGTGTTCACCAGAACCCGCAGGATCGGCCGTGTCTGCCAGCAGTCAGGGCCGTACCTCCTCACTGCCACAATGCCAAGGCCAGCCCAGGCAGGCAGAGAAGACATTATCCAGAAGGAACTGCGACAAAAAAGTCAGCAGGTTTTATTTCAAAATCCATGAAAAACCAAGCTCTTTCAGAGTTTTGCCATGAAAAACGCCAGAATCCATACATTTTACAGAAAGTGGAAAAATGCTGATGTGATAGTGGCAGCTTTCTGTAATTTTTATGCAAAAGCCAGTGTGTTAACTGAGAAAGGTTTCTAAACAATATCACTCTGTGACCTTGAAGATTTAGGAAGTTTTGGTTTTAAACATCCTTTGGTGCATACCTTATTCTCTGCAATTAGTTGCAGCTTCCTGATGAACTCTGCTACTTCTAATAGTCTTGGCTACTTTGATTTTGAAGCAATTGGTGACTTTAATGGGGAAAAGTTAAATGAGAAACTCTCAGGATGTTAAAAAAAATTAAATTATCAAATTTCAACAAAATAGGAAAAGAAGGAGGCATTATATCTAGATGTCTCCATCAAAGGATCATCCTCATCCTGCAGCATAGGTTTCTGATTCTCAGACTTTCTCCTGTGCCTCAGGCAACCACAGACTTACTGTGAAGAAAGGCAGGGAAAGAACAGCTATATACAACTCTAAAAGCTGAAGTTAAAAAACCCTTACTTTCCTACCAAGTTGAATATCATAGCCGCTCTTTGAACCTCCGCAGCTCAACACACTCCACCTGTTCCAAAATTTCACTGCTTTCACAATTATTATTCAGGGAAATAAGACTGACCTTGATTTTAGATATAAAATATCAATCTGAAGTATTCGTATGCACATATGTATGTGTATGGTAGAACACATGCATAAATAAATAAATAAACTTTAAAAACCCATATTGAGTCACACACAGATTTCGTTAGGGGCATGCAATGGATTCAGGGTCCTGTTCACTCGAACTTCTAGATTAGGAATGGGGTCATCTGGATGGCTGTCAGGATTCACAGAATGACTGCCATGCTGATCATAAGTGCCTGAGATTTCTACCAGTCATTACAGCACTTAGGAGTTCCTGAGAACTTAGTGGGAGAAAAGCCTGGGGCTCCCAGGTTGGAGCTCCTTAGATTGTAATATTTGTCAGCATGCAAACATTTCATTCTTCCTTCCCAGACATTTTGAAGAAGTCAGTCAGAAAAGAGAGCCAAATCAAGATATTATTTCTGTGGCATGTTTATAAATACTCAGTTCCATAAGACAGAAGATTCAGAGAGCACTCCAAGGGATTGTCCTCGTTCAGGCATAAGGCATCGTCGTGGAAATATGCCTTTGGCTGTTGCAGTGATTTCCCTGGATTACAACTGAGCATACGCCAACAAGCTGGAAGAGTTCCATAGCATGGGAGTGAAGTGTTTGAGGCATCCAAAGCTGTGCTTTAGCACATGTTCCTGCCTAAACCTACTCAGAAGGGAGTTCTTTTGGAGATGGAGAGATGTTCCTGCAGTGAGAGGATGCAATAATTTGTTGAATGCCAATAATGCCTCTCACTGTTATTCAAGTTGTGGTGAAATTAGAAACCTACAAACCAATGAAAGTGAACTGAATGTAAACAGTTTCTGATGTCACCTGGAAAATCTCAAAAAATTCAGAAGTATCAACTCAAATTGCTAAAACCTTTTGAAAGGTCTTGAAGTTCATTTGTTTACAAGCTAAGGAAACAGATGCACTTGGATTTTTTTTCCCTATTTTACTGAAAATTAGGAAAGGAACTGGACAGAACTCAGTGCCTAAGCCCTTGAGAATGAATAGGTTTTGAAAAAGACCTTTTATTGCACCTTT
This sequence comes from Donacobius atricapilla, assembly GCA_013397315.1. Lineage (NCBI taxonomy): Eukaryota > Metazoa > Chordata > Aves > Passeriformes > Mimidae > Donacobius > Donacobius atricapilla. The sequence goes on from WBMY01002685.1 coordinate 218,437, forward strand.
TTCATTTCAGAAACTGAGCACCAGAGAAAACAATATCAAACAGGCAGACCTGGCTTTGGTTATGTCTGTAACCCTTTTACCTTTGCCTCTGTTGATGCTGTAGTCAATCAGCACAGAAGCCTGTTTCAAACAGATGTTGGAGAAAATATCAATTTGCATGAGAAATTTGATAAAGTACCAAAATCAGCTCAGATATAATAGGGGATTGTGATTCCAGGCACATTTCAACTTCACTGTCAGGGTGATTTCTCTCTACATAAGAGATTCATTTTTCTGTTGCTCTAAAAAAACAAAAGAAATCCAGATAAGAAATGAGTAAAAGATTAATCCCCACTGTAAAGCATTGTCTTACAGCAATTCACTTCAAAATCCCATTTCCAGCTAAATTAGTTTTAATTTCTTAATTAAATAGTCAATCACATAATTTCATTTAAAAGAAAGACGTCCCTAAAATATTTATTTTTAATTTCTTTTTAAGACATTCAGTCACTCCTTCTCCATTTCGCCTCTAAAAATCCCCTTGAGAAAGACTTTTTCCCAGGAATTTAACTGCCTCCAAAAAAATAAATATTTTATTCTACGGTCGTTCTCCATTGAGGAAGAAGAGGGGGCTGAAGATGGAAAACTCCAGTTCCTTTGATTAAACACTTGGCTCATGAAGGAAACAGACAATAAGGAAGGGGGGATTTTTCATCAGGGGAAGGAATTGGAGGAGCACAGGAAAAAGAAGCAGAGGAAGTAGAAAAGTGTGCAAAGATAGAAGTAGAGCTATTTTGCATGACTTCACGTTAATTTTCCTTTCATACGCAAACATAGCATTTCAAAGTTTTCCTTCAGAAGCTTTCATCAAACACAGTCCCATTTCTGTTTCTGAAAGACTACTTATAAAGAAGGGTTCTTTTCTTTCCCCATGGTTTATAGGTAGTTGATTTATTTGAGATATAGCAGTTTAGTTTGCTATGCTCGATTAGGCTGAATGATGCCTTCATTTACTTGTGCTTTCTAGCTCTGGCGTGAAGTGATCTAAAAAGCAAACTGCAACATGAGAGCCCAAGAAGGAAGTGATCCTAGAAAGAAACTGAATCAACCATTTGATATGCACCCCTAAGGACAAGAATATCCTTCCACCCTTGCTGTCAAATGGCAGTCTTGCCTACTAGCAGCTCTAAAAGGCGCACTTTGGTTTCAGGCTTGCTCCTTGTCTGAAGGATGAGCATGACAGCATCCTCTTGCTTCTTCACAACCACGTGTGGACCAGGCCTCTGGGGAACACTCATTTTTTCAGCTCCAGAAAGAGTTTCCCAGCACAGTGACAAGACGTACTGCATTACAAGGATGGATTTTGTGTGAGCAGTTCCACATGTATTGGTCAGTCTTTTTGTGCATAAAGAGGCACAGTTCCCCAGACTGCAGTGATGAGCAGCCTTCTAAGAGTCACAGGCTAGTGTTGTAGGCCTTCCTCCTGATTCCTGCCCAAAACCACTCTAGCCCATTAGCACCAGCATGAAGCTTTAGACAGTGGGAACTGCCCCTCACAGAGATGGTGACCCCAGCACCTCTCCTTCCTTGCCTAATCCTTCTGCAGGGTTATAGATATAAAACAGAGAGTGCATTTTAGAGGGGCCCACAGAGCAGGCAATTTGGGAAGTCT
>WBMY01002688.1:11729-27649 GCA_013397315.1 Donacobius atricapilla
CTGGCCCTGGGGGCAGTGGGCCCTGAGCCGAGCCCTGCTGCTCCCCCTCGATGTTACCTCATGGCAGGCCCAGGATGAAAGAGAGCTTTCCCCAAATCCCATCTGTATTTAAGCCGTGTGTCCCAGGGGTGTACACTTGTATCCAATTGGCCAACCTGGCTGTCAGTTTTAAAGCAGATCACTAATTGGTTTTTATCATTCATGTCAAACCAATACAACACCTTGAAGGTACTACTGAGTCACTATGTGTGGGTCTTTACAGCTGTGAGACCTCTTTCCACACCAGAGGGTCATTGGAATGCCCAGTCCAGTCTATCCCTCCATTTTACATCCCAGTGTCCTAAAACTAATGTGAGACATGGACCAGAATCCACAATTTCAAGGTTAGCAGTAGAGATCAGCTGCGTTTACGCTCTTTCTCTGCAATAAATATCTTTGAGAAAAACTGCAAATTATGCTGGAAGTGTGTAATGTGCCATTTTAAGAAAGAAAACCCCTACGAAGTCACTAGTTCTTTCAGCCAGGCTGTCCCAACCATGTGCATGAAAATTTACAGCTACACAGAACATGAGCACACCTCTTTCATCCTGTCTCTAGCTCGGGCTGTTTATCAACTCCCTGCTGGAATACTATCCCTGCCAGCTTTGTGTTCAGTCTTGCAAGCTAGTCTGTGCTTCAAGATGAGGAATAAATTCCTTTCTGCTCCCATAATCAGCCAGGGGAGGCCTTGAAAAATTAGAAGAATATAATATAATTACAGTGTTATTCAGTTTCTGCTTACATTCTGTCCAAAATGTGTTCAGCACAGAGACCAGCATCACCAGCTCAGTTTGTCTAGGAACCCTTCCATTCATTTCCTTCCATGAGTTAATTAAACTCCAGCTTAAAACACTTTATTGACTCTGTTACAGTGGTTAAAAGCTGTTAACTAATTCAATTTGTGTCTTTCTCTAAACCTTTGGAAAATGTTCAGGCTGAATGTAATCATGCCCAATTTATAGTCAATCTAGAACCAGTCATTTTCTCTTACTAGAACAGCTCTGTGCTTCTTGACATTTTTTTCCCCTGGAAAGCATTTATGAGGAATATTTTATCTATTTCCTCCAATTCTATGTTCATACATATGAATTGCATAAGAATTGTTTTAGGAGGAGTGCTTACTGCATGCCTAATTCCTGATCTAGGAGACATGAAATTGTGAATTTTGTGCCTGCAGATACTGCAGTAGAGTCTTATTCGTTTTCACTTACAAACATCTCTTATTCTGTCTCCCAGCAATTTAACGAGAAACATGAAAATTGTTGTTTGCTCTGCTCTTACAGCTTTTATAATACTTTATTTTTTAATGATCTTGTGTACCTTCGCTGGTGTTGCGTCAGGTGCTCTCAGTGGATTCAGGGCTGTGATGTGCAGTGTACTCTGCTTTCAGTCATGACTGGGACTGCCTCTGCAGAATCTGGGTTGAAGCTGAAACCTTATAAAGCTGTATTTTTAAAATCTCTTCAGTAGTACCCAATAAACCAAACCACGAGAGAGCTGCTGTCCCGGTTGGCAGCCTGGCTGTGGGTTATACCATGGGCCCCTTCGGAGCGCCTTTGCACACCACAGCATGGGGAGCAAAGGAAGGCTTGTGTCTGGCAAGACAGAAGGCAAAAGTAGCTGTCCCCAGAACAGGGTATTCTCGGAGCTGTAAGACCTCCCAGGCTTTTCAAGGGAAGTTAACTTGCATTGCTTTCAGGAGCTTGGTCAGTTCTTCTGGAGATTTTCAATGTTCTGCTTTGTTTTGATTTTTACTTGTGTTGTGCTGGAGATGTGCATGTCATTTCTGTGTGTGCAGTTTTACCTGGATCCCTGCTGAGGAAAGCTGTCCCAATATTTAGGAAGGAATTGCTTATTCATTCAAATTTGTAATGATGTGAAATTACCATACTCAGTTCTTGCCTCCCAGTTCTTTCCCAGTGTAGGAGGAATGGACTGCACAGATGTTTCTCCTGTGGCTGTTCTGCAGGTTAAATGTTACTCCTGGTGATGTTTCTATGTAACTCCTTTGTCATGGGTAACTTTCTGGACACAGAAGAGATGGCCTTCCTGGCTCCCTTTGAAACAGGAAAGGGAGATCCCTCAGTGATAACTGCTCTGAGGTTTGTCCTGGGCTTTTGCCACAGTAGTCTAGTAAGGCAAGAGGCAAGCAGAGGCAAACAGTTTTCTGTGCTCATCAGTACTGACGTTGAATTGTGATGCAAACAGCTTCTGGCATTTTTTTTCTCTACCCTCCACTGTTTTTGACAACCTTTTGCCCCATGTTTGATAAACAACATGTTTCGGTATTATTTTTTAATGCATTTTGATATCAAAACAAAAATTCTCCATGCTTCTGTAACACTCTGCTCAAAGGGTAAGACCTTGCATCTTGAGAAGAAAACCATTTGTCAGACCTCATCCTCCCCCTCCTTTCCCTCTTCTGATGGTGTTTCTTCCACTTAAAAATACGAGAAAAATTTTAATTATAGCACAATAACTTCCCTAGCATTGCGTGCTGGCACTACTGCTACTGTTCTTTGTTCACGTGCCTCCCTTCTGGCTACTTAGCTTCTAGCATTTTGCCCTACAGGTGGCCACAGTCAGAAACAGACTTACTGAGTCATCGAAGAAATGCTTGTTAGGGTTAGCATGAAAAGAAATAGATATTGCCTCAGATACTAATATTTTCTTTTGTCTTTTCCTTCTTGTTCTATGTAGTTTTTCTTTGTTTTTTTTTTTAATGCTATACAAGCCATCGTTTACAACGCTCAGCTTCGTGTATTCCTTTTCAGAGCTGCAGCAGGAACATAATTTCAAACTTGTTTGTTTTCTGCAAAGACACATCATTATCTATGTTTTTTTGAGAAGATGCAATTTGCTGCATAATTGCAGGACGGAGCATTTCTTAGAATGAAGTAGAGATGAGAATTTCTTTGTGAAAGGTTAATTGAGCCAAGAAAACCAGTGAAAAGCTATAGCAAAGAATTATGCAATGAGAGCTAGAATTAGGCTGCTGGTTTGAAATTGGGTATCTCAAGCTCACCACAAATGTAACTGAGGTTATTGCAGTGATACTTCACCTAGGCTGTGAAAGTCCTGCAGTCCGGGCTGTACAGAACTTCAAATTATTTCTGTTGGACATAATGAATCATCAGCCATGGATAGCATGGTTCCACAACTTTTTGTTGTTGTTTTTTGTAAACTGAAATCTTCATTTTTAAACTGTGACTCTTTAAGGTCACATTCATGTACCTAATTTTAAACAGGCAAGAATATATGTTTTCTTTAACGGCGCCTTTACAACAGAGAAATCTTAGCAGGTAATTTGGCAGGACTATAGTCCTGATGTGTTTTATTTCTAGTAGTGAAACTTTCTAATAACTTTTTATTTTTTAAATTCCAGCCTGAATAAAGCTGAGACTGTAAGAAGTCCAAATTTGTATTGGAATCCCCCAACCTCTGTGTTTGTAAATTACTTTGCAGAATATACAGTGTATCCAGAAACTATATCCTGATGTGATAGGCTGCAGTAGGTTAGGAGACAAAGAAACCATTCCGAACATAAATTGCCTGTGTTTGTTTGGAAGGTTTCTCTGTCCTTCTGGTGAGTCCAGGAGAGCTGATTTCAGGTGCTGAGGTGGTCCAGAAGCTAGTGGTGGAATTCAGACCTTGTCTGATAATCAGCAAATTTCTCCACTATTCTTTCTGCTGTGCATGGTCACTGCCCTACTTACAAACATAGCAGCATCAAAGAGATTGTGTTTTTTTCTATTTTTCTCATGGTAAGAGTCGTTACTTTTACTAATTTTTCACAGAGATACATTGGAGCAAAATGCCAAGTGAGAACAGTGCTTTGGCAACAGTGTGATGAGCTTAAAAACGTTTAGTGTCTTTTTCTGTTCCAATCAATATCTTTTCTATATGCTGTAAAAATACTGGCTTGGGAGTAGGAAATTCAGTGCATTTGATAATTAAGTTGCAGTTCATGTATTGTTCCAGTTGGTATGTTTGCTGTAGTGCTGCATGATCTAAATGAACAGCTCTCATGTGTAGGTAACATGCAAAATAACCTTTTAAGTGAAGTAATGTCCCTGTGATCAGTTACAAGCTTCTGTGAAGCCTAATTTAAGACAGGTAATTTATAACAGAATGTTATACTTCTTTAATAATTTAAGTTAGAAGTTCAAGAACAATTAATTTAAGCAGAGAAAATTGAACTCCAGCCTCATTTATAGATCTTCTTGCTCTATTAATACATTATCAGGTGGCACAATGAGTGATCTCATTGACATAATTACCATGAAGGCTGCCATTCTGCAAACCAGACTGTGTCGGTGGGTTTCCCAGAAAGAAAATACTTGGGTCCCTTTGCAATTATGAAATCATGGGATGTAGGTATTTTGTGGGTACAAACATGATTAAATGAATATTTTCTTTGTAAAACTAGCCTTCTGCCTTGGCATCCGAATTACAAGGGAGAATACCCAAGAGATATGAGGTCTGGGCTAACTAATTTTTCACATGTGGAATCACTTAGGTAGCCTACTCATCAAGGAAGGGGAATATTTGTTTGGCTCCCTTGCTGTCAAGAGAACCAGTACATGTTGTAGTGTTTATGTATCTGTACAAAGACTTACAAACAGCCATATTTGCCTAGCAGCCTATTAAAGTTGTCATTAAAATTAAATACAGTATTCTGTGTAATACATAAATTGCAGCTGCCATAGGTTCCAGACCTATGGTGCAAATAATGCAGGAATGCAGTGTGTATGTGTTTATGTTACAAATAGGAATGGACAATAATTACAGCAGACTTTAATGAATACCCCAGTTAGCAGGTGCTGATGTACTGCTTTCTTTTGCAGCTCCGGAAAGCCATTATAGATCACATCTCAGACTCTTTCTTAGACACCACTGTTCCACTGCTAGTTCTCATTGAAGCTGCTAAGAATGGAAGAGAGAAAGAAATAAAGGAATATGCTGCTATATTTCGAGAACATACCAGCAGGCTTGTGGAGGTATGTTTGATGGAATTGCACTTTTTCTGGAATATATGGTGTGACTTGCCACTGAGCACTCTCTTTGCTGGCAGATATCAAAAAATGTTTAAGGCTGGCATTTCAGGAAAGAATAAATAAGCGGCCTTGGGTAATAGTAAATGTAGTCCATTTTCCTACAATGGTATGTAGTAAGACAGAGGGCTTTGTGCTTGTATAGCTTTTCATTGCATAGGAATGAGATGGTGTGGAACTGTAATTTGAGAAATCAGTGTAAGCCTTTCCATCAAGGTGCTCAGTGGGAAGTTGACTAAGCGTGTGTTTCTGGGAGTATTAGCTCGCAGTGTTCAGGATCCTGCTGCCCAAAGTACAGGAGACACCGTGCTAGTGCCAGTTGTTTGCCAGCTTTCCCCTTGGAAAGTCTGTGATCTGTGCAGGGACGGGGAAGTGGGGCTCTGATACAGCTTAGAGCCAGGAGCCCACTGGCAGAATTACGGAATATTCCCAGTTGGAAAGGACCCCCAAGAATCAGCAAGCCCAGCTCCTGCCTGTATGCCGAGTGAATCCCCTGCATTGATTGGAGACTCAGTATTCATTTCTAAAGGATGTACATCCTTAGTGCTTATAAATGATACTTCTTCAGCACTAAGAGATTTGCAAATACAGCTGGGGGGAGATTCTTGTTTGTTGGACAAGCAGTCCAGCAAACGTGACTAAATATATGCACTGACCTAAACTCATATGAGCTGGAGCTTGGAACACTGCTGGAATACTAAAGTCAGAAATTCACAGCAATATTATCTCAAGTGCCTGGAAGGAATGCATTAGTAATTTTTGTGGGTTTTTTAGCTTTTGGTGCTTTTGTGTGCAGCAATGCAAAAATGGGGGAAAAAAAATCAATGAATTCACTCTGCAGCTGAAAATTTACTTAGAAAGACCATTTGGCTCAGAATTAATAATTAATCTTGAGTGATCTAGAGATAATGAAAGAAAAATAGGTAAAGAGCTGAAGTAAAAGTAGGGTATTGGATTTACACTTCTCTTCATGGTCATGTGATTACAGAATAAGAATAGTTGGTATTCTTTGATTTACAAAAGTATCTGATTTTGACCATGACGCAAAATCAAGAGACAGCTGAAGCACAAACTTAAAGTTGCAAGCTTTTCTGATTTTTAGTACTGAAGCTAAACCATCTTGAAGTGACTTCATTTTTAGAAAGAACAGATGATCACTGAAGATCAAATAACTTGACTGAATTTCTGAGTCCTTCTGAAATACCCAAGTCATTATTCATTTCAGAAGACATAAGCCTAAATTCCAGTATTTGTTCCCTTTAATGGGTTTAAATTTGTTTGCTATGTGTCCCAATGCAAGGACTAGCTGGCCATGAATGTGGGTGTGTGATTAGAGAGACTGATGGCTGCACAGATTCACTGCTTGGAAAATCCACAGACTGATCTTGCTGTATGTGTGAATACATAGTGTGTGTGTGTACATATTTATATTTATGCTGTGACTCAATGTACTGCCTACAGTGAAGAAAACTTACTTCTTAAGAGAGACTGTACACAGTGACACCTCCTATTGTTGAATTAGTTGTTCCAAATGTCACTTTACTGGGGATTATATCATGGGCTGCTATTGAAAATTAACTGCAGTTTTACTTTATGTTATTTTCTGGATATCTAGTAGAATTAGGTATCTTATTTAAAAGTTGCTTACATTGGTTTAATGCCCTTACCAGATCTCTAACTAAGAGCTTAATTGATGGCTTTTTGATAAACTGTATTTGTCAACTGCTAAACTCACCAGCAAATTAATTAGGTGGTAGTTGTACTGCATCCATCAACTGTGAGTCTAGCTGAGGTAAAACAGAATAGAAATGGAAAAACATTAGCAGCTAAGCAAGTGACCACAAAGGGGCTTTGTAGAGATAAACAGATTTATCTAATTTTTAAGAAAAATTCAGTCATTTCCAGCAGCATCATATAAGAGAGAGAAATAAGGCAGTTGTTTTGGGAAATGTTAAATACCAATTAAATTTATGTAAATGTAATAGCTTTTAAATACGTTAGAGCAGTTACTATAGCAGTTTCAACTGGAAGCATATTTGGGTTTTAGTGGCCTAAACCATGTTAAGCTGAGAATACATGTATTTTTAAATTGATGTAGTGGAGCACTGCACTCTTGCTCTAATTTCTCGAGGAAAATAGGATAGATAGACTTGGATCTGACTAGCAGTGGTTTTCAGAAGTGTATGTACGTAAACATACACATACTTCAGAACTGAGATGGGGCAAATATGCTTGGAGCTTGGTTTCCAGCTGAACACGGGCCCATGGATAATGCATGTGCTGTAGAAATCAGGTCTAGCTAAAAGTGCTGCCCAAAGCAGGGAACCTGATCCTGCCAGAAGGGCAGGACAGATCAAAAGGAGATGAGTTGCCTTTGGATCCTTGCTATTTCTATTATCCCTTTATTTATCACAGAATTTATGTTACTTGGTGGAAATTCTAATGTATAAACGTCACTTGTTCCCTTTGGGGCGGGTGCCCAGCCTTTAGCCAGGGAAGTATTCCACAGTGTGGTGTTGTCTTCTTTCTGTAAGATTTGGAGTTGGATGACAGGTTAATTCAAGATCCAATCCAGTATTAAATCCTCGTAATTTAGGAGAAAGTTGCCAAGCATTATTGTATTGTATTAGGAGGTTCTTAAATGCAAGGTATGATCTGCATGTTTGCAGGGGAGGCCTCACATTCTTTCCTTTGTTTATTTCCTGCACTGATACAAGAGCCGACAAATTCCCTTACAACTTAGAGGTTATGGGTTACTACTCCAAAAGCCAGTTGTGTGCTTTGCACACAAGAAATGGGCTTCATCTCTGCTACTGGAAATAATTCAAGTATTGAAATGCCAGATCATGGGTGGCATGTTCCTGGCTATGGAATATTAAGAGACAATAGATGTAGATAAAATATTTTAAAAGCTGAACAAGAAAAATGTTGCAAAAAAAGGCACGGAACAGTAACTGTATGTTGAGGGTTAGATTTGTTTCTTTTTTACTTATATAGTTTTTTCTATAAGCTGCTAGGAAACTAACTACTGGGTACTTACTGGTACTTAAGCAAAAAACAAAAGAAATGGCCAGAGGAGAGGAGTGTAGCACCTGGCTACACTTCTTTGGCAGTTTCTCTGGGAGGGGAGAGCCCGCGAGTTTGGGGGGCAGTAAAGGACGGGGCTGGGGGCAGCTGCGCTCTCTGGCTCTCGGCATTGGAAGGAGCAGGGCCAAGCTGTTGGTGGCTCTGGGGAGAATTCACTGCCAGCACTGGAGCCCAGCCCTGCCTCGGGACCTGCCACCCTCTNAGGGGTCAGACTGCCCCGGGCTTTGTGAAGAAAAGCCTCTCCTCCATCCCTTCCCAGCTCAGCCAGGAAGGCTGTCACGAGGTTCCCAGCTCTGTTTTGTTGTTAATGCCATAGTTATTGTTGTTTGTTTGCCTCATTATACATACCAGTAAAGAACTGTAACTCCTATCCTCATACCTTTGCCTGAGAGCTCCTTAATTTCAAATTTGGAATAATTCAGAGGGAGGGGTTTGCCTGCTCCATTCCAAGGGAGGCTCTGGCTTTCCCTGGCAGACACCTGTCTTTCAAAGTAAGACACTGTACCAGAGAAGGTTGGTGGTGAGGGAGATGAGACATCAGGCTTTTGAAATACAACTATGAAAGCAGTTTTACTGTCTAGGTGTAGTTGTGACATCCAGGGAGTTGGGTGGCTTGTGGGCACCAGGTGATACAGCAAAGGCCAGTGATGCAAGCAAGACTGCCCATATGGGTAAATACACAATACCTTGTTTAGCAGATTAAAAAAGGGTGGTTTTTTCTTTTGTCAGCTGCAAGTAGCCTTTTCGGGGCACGTGGGGCATGTGACACAACGGAGCTGTTTCAAGCTTTGAGAGGTGAAAACCAGCTCAGATGCTGGCAATCCCTGGGTTTTGTCAAGGGGAACAAAAGCTAAGGAAAAAACCCGTTTGCATTCTTAGTGTGCTTTGTTTCTGACTACAAAGCACTCCTGGTGTGGGTCTGAGCTAACTGTAAACCTTTGACATCTCGAGCATCCTCTGGTAAGGACTTTCACACCTTGACGATGTGTTTGTGTAGAGAAGTGTCCGTGAAACCCCCACAAAAGATCTTTTCTTTTGCTGTCAGAATTCTGGGGTCAGAGGAGAAAATTAACACTAGTCCCTATTTTCCTTTTCCCTGCCACTTATTCTTTCTTTTTCTTTTATTACTTTAAAAATATTCTCGGTCTTTTAAAAAATTCCTTATTTGGAAGCCACAAAAGGATCACCTTTCTTCCTTCCCTGTGCCTTTTCCAGCACCTTGCAGCCCATGAGGTGGGAGGGCAGAACTGTGTGTGCTAATCAATACAGTCAAGATATTTCCTAGAATCACAGAAACTGTTGGTTATTTCCTCACAAAATGACTCAATTGTAATTTCTCTAGACTGAATTTCATCTCTGTACCATTTAGTCATCTAGTACCATGACATCCTGTTGCAAATCTTTGTTATTTTATTTACTGCTCCAAATAACTTGTTTAAATATGTGTAAACAAAATTTATAAAAAGTTAATGCAGACACTGCAACCACAAGGAAATTCCTGGCTCACAGCTTTCTCCCGATTTCCTGCTAATTTGTTCCTGAGGCTGAAACAAGTGAAGCTAATCTGTCTGAATCACCCGTGAATTTACTGGTTTCTCAGCCACCCTAATTCTTGGAGGAGTCTGGCAGCCACATGCCTGGATCTCATACACAGTACAATCAGTAGTCCAGATCTTCCACTCTTCCCTTGCTTTCATATATAAAAACAGGGATGTCCATTCCTGCTTATTTTAACATTGCTCTTCTAAAAGGTATTTATGGCATGAAGAAGTTTTATGACTATTTCTTTTTCCTTTTATAAAGGTAACTTGTTGCACTTGAAGATATATGCTGTGAAATCACCTGTGTAATGAATGCTGAAGTTTAATTCTCTCCTAATTAAGGAAAAAGTGTTTTTAAAAGAATGTAGGTTTTCCTGAATCCAGTCATGAGTTCAACTTCAGTGAGTCTCTTCTGATAAAAAGCATTGTCTCAGCTCTCTCCTGTCAGAGAAGTCCCCTTCCAGCGGGATGTGTTCCACACACTTCTCTGCCTTCAGAGCAGTTGTTGAGCTGGGCTGATGATGTTAGTGTTGCAGCAAAGTTGAGTCTGATAGTAGTAATTTGAAAGTGAAGGCAGAACAACATGTCAAAAGAGATGATAGTGCATTCTCAAAATAATCAGTGAGCAATAATTTGAATCAGCACAATGGTATTGTCTGCTCTCATACATCCTTTGTTAATGTTGTTCTATGGCTCAGTTATAAATATGCTGTTGTTGCCACACTGATTAAACAATTAGTGGTTAATTTTCCTATCACAATATTTCACTTGATTGCAGAAATGTATGAAGTAAGTTTCTGAATCTGGACCACAAAGACCTGCGTATTTGTGTAGCCAGATCTCCAGTCACATTAGAATGGATTTTATTATTGCAGCCAGCAAGTCCAAGGTGATAGTAATAAAATGATTCTGATGTTACAGGACTAGGCTGTAAGTCCATTTTTAAGTAATACAAGCCATTGATATTTGGGTTATTTCCCGTTTAAGTGTTTCCTTACGTGCTCAGTTTAAAACCTGTACTAATAATACAAGCCTGTACAGCCCACCCACCAGTATCACTCCTCCCAGTGTTTTGCTTGTTTTGTCTTCTTTCAAAGTTAACACGTTCAAGCAGGTATTCTGAGATTTTATTGTGTTGGTCTTTTTTCAATTTAAAACCTTATTTATCCCATTGACTCTTAAGATGAAGATTTTCTGAAGATTTCTCTTGATTACATAAAGTGCCTGTTTCTTGTCTGACTTAATGATTAGTTTAGTGTGGATGCCTGATTTTTAGACGGCAGAAGGGAGGTGATTTGTACCTTGAGAGCTGACTGTTGGTCTATTTTGAGCCATGCATTATGTTGCATTTTCTTATGCTTTGTATAGCAGTTTTAATCAGGCATATCCTGTATTTGAGGGCAGTTTTTGAATCTGTTTTTGAAAGATCAAGGATGCTTGAAGAGTAGATTATGAAATGTTTTGTATATAAACACAGTAGACTGAGTTGGATATTATAAAAACAAAAGTTCATCTTCTCACAAAGCTTAATTCAACAGTGAATTTGGTATGGAAATTAGAAGTACTGCTTAAAATATCAAGAGAGATTTTCTGTGGTTTCTGTTTTAATCTGAAGAATTCTCTAATAGGAACAACAAGTCTTGAGAAAGAAGATCCTTTTTTCTCCTCTTTGAATAGGAAATGTTAATTGAGCTAAGCTAAGCTGCTGCTACACTGACTCACTGCTCACACTGTAATTTAAGAAACAAACAGTATCCTCACAGGCCGGTGACCTTTGTAAATCAGCTTGAGCAGTGAGATCTCTTACAAATCTCCCTTCTGAATTAGCATGTGGAGGTTACAGGCCTTCCTTCAAAACCCGAATGAAGACACAAAAAAGTGCTGCAATTCAGAAGCATGTATATAAATTCAGAGAGGTACAAAACATCAGTGAGATGGAAAGACTGGACACCATACCAGCTCGGGGGCGATAATATTTCCAGAGGTAGTAGCACCTAAATATCTTCTTTCTTGTGTTCTTAGGTTTTCTCTCTGCTGAGTTTATTAACTACTCTGTGCTCTTAGCCTGGAGGTTCTACCCGCTGTTAGAAGGTCCACAGGCTTGGGCTGTCAGCCACACTTCCCAGGAGCATCACCTGGGGCTTGGTGGCCAGCACTAGTATTGCAAAAGGATTTGAGATACCGTGCTTAACATCTTCACACTGCCATAGCTGCACAATAATTGCACACACCAGAGTGTCTCCATTTTAAATGTAAATAGTGTATATTCAGGTGTGTGGAGGAAGCGGAATAGTCCTAGTTACATTGTAAAGAAACCTCAAAACCATATTAAAGTGCCCACTTTGGTTATGATATTGGACACTTCCCACATAGGAAATGAACACTCAGCTGCTGAAGTATTTTGATGAGCATTAAGGGTCACGTTAAACATTCTTCTGGTGGAGGTTATTCTAGGCTGCAGTGCCTTATATTCCTCATATACTGCATCAAAGACTTCTGAGTATTGATTATGTAACATTGAAAAAACCAAGTCAAATATACTGCAGGATGAAAAAGGATTTGGGTTAAGATTCTCTCTGTCGTCTAAGTCTTTGTGAGCCTTGGCTAAAAAAAATTCTTCAAAGATTTGTTTTTTTTTTTTGAAAATGCTCATTATTAATGGGAATTCCATATTAAAATGTGGCAATTTTGAAAAAATATTTTAAAAATATGAAGATTAAGTACTTTCAGATTTGACACATTCAGGTTTTGCTTTGAAATACCTTTTCATTTTAAATGTTGCAACTAAATTGCAAATCTAGTTGAAATATCTGATTGTATGGAAACATTTTCAAAGAGTCTTCTAGGACATTTCAAAATTATCTGTGTGTATAAACACTATTTTAAATTATGAAAATTGAGGCAAAATAATAATGAAAAGCTTTAAGGGACCCAGGTGTACTTCCTAGTCCCTTGTAGGACATGCCTATTTTTAGTGACTGGAGTGTTCTGGCCTCTGGTTCACTTCTACCAAAAACAAAAGCAAATTCTGCTGTTGAGATAACAAGTCTGTAACGGTGAACAAAAAATAGGTAATGAGAAGACTGAAATGTCACAGCTACACGGGGAGAAAAGTAGGCCCTGTATAACTGGCAATTTCTTGTTTGGGGAAGCTGACAGACTGTTCTCCTGAGCTGATCCATCACAGAGATGTAATGCTCTCTGAGAGGAGGAGTGATAGGCTGGCTGAACTTGAGATTAAAAAAGGAATTTGATGGGAGCACAGAAGAATTCTCTGATTATCTTTTCTTTTGGCACAGATGCAAATCTCCCACTGTGGTGTTTAAAGGTCAGCTATAGCAAGCAGAGGCAGAGAGATTTAATAGAAGTGGAGGCGATGATGAAGTGAACTTTGTTCTTCATCCCTTCTCTCGGTACACGAATATACCTTCTTCTCTGTTGTTTGATCTAATCATACTGACTTCAGATCTGCTGATACATAAATTTGACACTTCAGCCTGTGGCCTAATTCTTGCCAGTTTGTTTTTCAGTTTTGCCTGTATTGCACCCTGACTGTGCTGGCTTCTGGGACTACAAAGAAGGGACAAGCAGCACATATATTGAAGTGCATCGGTGTTGGGATGTGTTGATATAGAGCAGCAGAGGCATGCAAGACACAGAGTGTTGCTCAAAAAACAAATTTGCAACTTAGTACAAAGATTTCCAGAGCAGAAAATGCACATCTATTGAAGGTGAATTTTCCTTAAGAGAGCATTTTAAAAATATTAAGTTAAAAGCTGTAAAGGAGAAAAGCCCTTGAGTTATAAAAATGCATATTGTTTCTATTTCCATAAGGAAATTGAGGTTTCAGGTATAAACAGATTAAAAATGATTTTTTGTTTAATGCTATTAGAATTACAAAGCCATTTTGGTAAACAATATGGAAGAATTTACATATGGTAAAATGAACTGTTGAAAACAGTTGTTCTGCATTTGCAGTTCATTTGCAAAATGTTTGCAAAACTGAGGACAGTGGAAATAATAATAAGTGTCTGGTAACCAAAAATAATATTGACAATAAATTAATAAGCATGCTTTAAAAAACCCTTCCTTTCTCCCAAAAGGCAAAACACAGCCACTAGCTCTTGAACTAAAGCTGTCTACATCTGCCTCTTGTGGAAAGCAGCTCTGCCAAAAGTCAGTTTTAACACGGAATCTGCAAAATCCAATAGGTTGCCTACTATTTTCCATTCAAACAACAAACATTTCTTTTAAGTACAATGGGAAAAAGTCTCACACTTCAGTCTGTTTTATTGGCATGCATCTAAAAGATGGTAGCTCTTATTTGCCAGCTTGTCTGATTTTGTGTGTAATTTGCTACATCTTTCCATGTCAAATTTTAAATACAGTGACCCAGAAAATTGGGTTGAGAGCGACTTTCTGTAGGTCTGGAAGATGCAACAAAAACATCCTAAACAAATTGTCTCACTCTTGTACTTTCCTGAGTGTACAACCACCAACTTTAGCGCAGCCTGTGACAGCTGTTACTTTTACCTCTGAACATCCAGTACTCAAGGACTGCATTCTTTAACCTTACTCAGCTTTTGCTTGGAGGTAAGGTCCATGGAAATAAAACTACTTGAACTCTGAAAACCAACAACCCCCCTGATTTGATATCCAATATACACTTACACAGTTTCCTGTCAGCAGCTTAATCTAAAATGGATTTAACAATCCTTTAATTTCGCTTTTTGTATCAAAATACTGCATGTACAAGGTCCTGTCAATTGGAAGACTCTGATTTCTTTCTACCACCTTCAAAGACAATTGGGAATTAAATATTCTCAGCACTACTCCTATTTCTATCAGTTTTAATCCCAGACTGGTAAACACAAAATTAAAACAATGTTTTAATCCTTCATTGCCTCTTTTTTAATATTGATTTTAGCGAGCTTTTGAAAAACAAAACTACTTCTGACAATGGCAAAACTTCAAAACTGCATGTGTAGAGGTCAAACTGACACATTACAGGAACATCTTTATTAACTTTCAGAATATCAGAAGAGAGCAGAAGCTTTTATCATTCTCCTTTGGAGTATAATCAGGAGACAAGAAGCATGAATCCTGTCATGTGGAAGTTTTTTTGTTTCAGGCTCTTCAATGCTAAGGGTTTTCATCCCCAGACATAAGATCCAAGTCAAGGAGTTGTCATTTTTTTGTTGTTGCTTTTGCTCTTCCTATTCTTCTTTAACCCATTATATACTTTAGGTGGTATGATCATATATGTCAAAATAGCAGCTGTAGGCTGTAAGCTGTAGACTTTATCCTCGTATCTATTTTTGTGGTACAGTCTGTCTGTGGTGCAGAAGTGTGCCCAGCAGCTGTCCTGAGGATGCAGGGTCCCTTTGCACGATGGGATATGCAGGCACAGAACTCCAGTGTGGCTTTCTGCTTCAGAGCATGGAACTGTGGAGCAGTTAGCAGATGGAGCTGTGGATGCAGAACTGTGGCCAGCATTTTGGGAATAAAATCTATCTGTCAGCAGATTAGGATGTCATTTTTGTAAATAAAATAAGCTCTTTTAAGCACGATCAATATTTATGAATGGGAAGTGGATTTTCATTACATTACCATACTAATTAACCCTCCTTTCTTATCACACATTCTTTATTTTTTTTTTTTTTACTCTCAGTTAGTAAGCTAATGCTTTGTTTTTGAGAGGAAAACCAGTTAATTTTAGTTTGCTGATTTCTGTGCATCCTCAGTTTGTGTGAGCTGGAGTTCCCGTTCAGGCTCCCCTTGTTGCTGTCTGACTTTTTCACTTTCAGGAGGGACCTGCATGCCACCTCCCTGTTCAGGCAGGCTTTAGTTAATGGCACACTGGGGACATGAGGCCCGTGGGGCTTCCTTTCTTGTAGCTTCTTCATTGTTCAGTTAAATCCAAAGGCCTCAGAGGACCCATTTGAGTAACATGACTGCTGGCTTTGCTAATTTTAGCAAGCCTGTGATTAGCAATACTAATATAACTACAAAATTTAAAAAGGCACTTCCTCATTTTACTTAGACATCCTTTTTTTTTTTTTTCTGCAGCTCTGTAAAAATCAAACCTTTGATGTCTGAAACACAAATGTGGTGCCGGTAAGCCCAAGAGTTGGGTGCAAAGTGCAGCTTTCCGCTTTCAGTCAGTTTGCAGAGTCCCTCTGAATTAATAAAATATGAA